>VZTJ01004214.1:4575-50355 GCA_013397795.1 Orthonyx spaldingii | reverse complement strand
TTTTTTTTTTTTTGCTTTTATTGAGCAGCAGAACCTGCAGTGCCAGAATGAAGGAGTTCATGGTCAGCAGCGTTTTGGGGCTGCTGAAGCAGAGTGTCCTGGGTCAGCAGGGCTGGGCTGCTGCCACCTTCCCTTCCAGGGGTCTGATTCTCCGGGAGGATCCCAGAGGGTGGCACTGGGAGGGCTGGTCCCAGTCCAGGAGTGCTGGGAGTCGCTGAGGCCCCCGCACGAGCCGCAGTCGGGATTTACATGCGGGTCATTAACCAGGCAGTTCATTAGCCCGGTTTGCGTCCCACGCCTGCAGGGCTGGCTGCTCACCCGGGCCACGTCCTGCTCCAGCCGGTGACTTTGTTTTCCCCATCTCCCCAGTGTGGTTCCACTCTCAGCTCCCTGTTGGAACTGCCACTTCCAAGGGAGCTTTTCTTGGAGTGTCTGAGCAACAGAGACGACCATGAAGGGCCCTGGAGCTCCTGCTCTGCTCCAGGTGGGGCTGCAGGGAAGCACCAGCACCCAGAGGATCCCTCCCAGTGCTGGTGGAAAGGGAGGGAGCCCCTGTCCATGACTCCAGCACAGCAGGATGTGGCAGCCAGCACTGCTGGAAGGGGAGCTGGCATCAGGGATGTGACAGAAAATCCACTCCCTGCTTATTCTGAGGAGCGCTGGCACTGTGGAGTGAGTCAGGGACTGAGGCTCTGGAAATTTAAATTGATCTCCAGCTCCTGAGGGCATCGTCTCTGCTCGGCACTCGGGGCTGGGAGGGCAGATTGAGTTACCAGGGATTAACAAACGAGCTCTTATCAGTTACTTGGGCTGTGAGAGCTGAACATGTGCGTGCTGCGGGCTGACAGGCGATGGGGAATTAAGGCACGCTCCTGTAAACCTCCCTCCTCTCTGCTCTGATGCTCAAGCAGTGGCTCTGTCCGACTGGCTCAGCATCTCCCAGGGAAACATGGAAACAACTCCCCGGGAGCTGACTGAGCGTGCTGTGTTTACCAGTTAAACCTGGACACTGGGAGCTGCCACTCCCGGGGTTTGTTCCTTTCTTGGGGACCTTCCTGAGCTCCCAGGAACTTTTTTTTTAATGTCCTTTGCCTTGTCTACAAAATAGGAAGAAACCCACCCTGCTTCCCAGAGCTGCAGGGCTTCTTTCATCCTTGTTCCCAGGACATCTCCGGTGCCCTTGCAGGAATTCCCAACGGAAGAAATATTCTGTGTTCCTACAGCCTGCCGTGGTGCCAGACTCATTTCCTCTGGTGATGCCTTTTCCTGGCTTACCTAGAGCAGAGGCCAGACAAAATTAAGAGAATAAAAAGCAGATATTTAGTCAAAGGCCTTCTCGGTACCTTTGGGCAGTCAGAGCCCCCCCAGGGCTGCACCCAAAATGGACCAGGGGTCACGGGTTTTTTGTGCTTTATAATTTTTGGTTCATTTGCATATCGGGGTCAGACCTCCAATTATAACCTCAGGCAATGAAGTCATCTATGCCAAGCTTGCCCCCCCAATTTCTCTGCTGTTGACATTTTTTGGGGCCTCAGACAGTGAGGTGTCCTTGAGTTTCAGGCCTGGAGAGAAATTGTTCTGTCTAAGACGGGAGAACAGCAGCTCCAGAGTTACACGAAAAATAGAAGCTACAAATCCTAAGGCATCACTGGGTGTGCCAGCGTGGGGATTATCAGCCTGGAGAGAATCATGGGTTATGGGATTGTTTCAAATGGTTGCAGTGGGAATTGCTGGCAGTGGGAGTTGTTCTGTGGCAGGAGTGGAGCTGAATGAGGAGGGAAACAAATTCCCTGCAGCACAGCAAAGGTGCTCTGTGGTGGAATTGTGTCTCTGCCTGCCAGCTTCCAGCTCAAGGCACCTCTCCAGCCTGTGAAGTGAGAAGGACAATATCTCCCAGTGCCTCTGAGATTTACAGGATGCCCTTTCCCTGCAGCCCAGGCAGGGAGGACGTTACAACAGGAGGCACCAAGATGTGATAAGATAAATCGTCATTAGCAGCCACTGATCATCCTGCTCGGGCCTGCTCCGTTTTCTAAACGTTGTTTTGGTCTGACTCAGAATTTCCTTCCAGCCTCCTGCAGGTAGAGGAAAGCTCAGGGCTAATTATCCCCTCCTCATCCCACGCTCTGAGCAGCACCAACCACGGCTGGCTGCGAGCGGGGGAATTGGAGGAGGAACCAATTCCAATCTCCTGAGTTTGGGGGCCTGGATTGGGGACAGGGCTCTAAATCCTGTGCAGCTCCCCAGCCCCTCTGGCAGGACCACGCTGAGGCCTCCCCAGCCCTGTCCCCAGCCCTGTCCCCAGCCGTGAGACTGAGACCCCTTTTCCCTCCCTGTGACCCTTCTGGAATGTTCTGGCACCAGTTTATTTGCAGGAAAACCAGTTAAACTGGGCAGATACCCGGAGTGTTTCCCAGTGCCTCATTCCTGCAAACTGTATCAGGAAAAATCAACAGCTCTCCCCTTTGGTCTCAGGGGCTCCAGTGAATCCCTCAGGTTCTCTCTGAGGGCATTACCCTCCCTGGTCTCCAGAATTCCCACAGAATTTCCATTTTCCTATGACAATCAGGATTTATCCCTTCTCAAACCAGCCCAGCTTCCCCCTGACCAGTTTGCTGCCATCACTGGTCACACCCCCCTCAAAGGGGTGACAATTTCTTGCCATCAACAACCTCCAGTGCCACCAATGTCACCTGTTGCAGGTGGCTCTTGGCCACACTGGACATGGGGAGGTCTCGTTCTCACAGGCACCCAAGCAGCAGCAGCAGCAGCAAAGAAGTCTCATGGAGAAATCCCATTTCCCTGTGATTTTTATGCTGGGGAGCACTCGGCCTTCCCGGGATCGATACGGAGCTGCTGCCTGTGCCAGGAATTTTGCAGTCAGTGTCGGTGCCTGGGGCTGAGATAAATCCCTTCACGTGCTCATTAGCTGCACAGCTCCTGTCCCAGCTAATTGGGGCTGCAGAGGTCGGGCTCTGCTATGACCCAGTCTGCTGCAGCCACGGGTCCCAGCCTGGGGAGCAGGGAGCACACTGGGATGTTCTTCATTCCCATGGACCTGGGGATGCAGTTTCCCACCTGCTTTCCCCATGTGCACCTCCCTGGCCCAGTTTCTCCTGCCTTCCACCTCTCTGACTGCCCTGACCCCCCTTCTCTGCCCTCCAGCACCTCCAGCACCTCTCCTGGGCTGCAGCTTCAGCGGTGCCTGGATGCTCCAAGGCCAGCAGCTTCTCCAGGGGATTGGATTCCAGCTCCTCAGCTGGCAGGCTGTTTGTGAGCAGGTAGAAGCGCCTGGATTTATCCTCATTTGTTCCCTGAATGGCTTTGTTTGCTTCTCTCCAGTCCTGCAAACACCTGCCAGCCGGGCTGTGCTCGCTCCCCGCGCGTGGCGCCGGGAGAAGCTCAGCGTTCCTGGGAGCCTCTGCCAGGCCCAGGGCAGCAGCTGCTCTCTGCTCAGCCGTGCTCACAGGCACAAACCGCTTTTCCAGCCCGCCTGGCTCAGCAGCAGGACCTCTGTCCCCAGCTGGGAGTGCAGCCAGGTCTGTGCTTTTCCCTTCAGATGCTCCAAGAGATCCAACTGTGGCTCTTCTGAGCAGGAAAAATCCTGCCTGTGCTCAAACCTCAGTGTGAGTGCCTGCTGTTCTTCACAGAATCCCAGACTGCTTTGGGCTGGAAGGGACTTTGATATCATCTCATCCACCCCCTGCCACGGCAGGGACACCTTCCACCATCCCAGGCTGCTCCAAGCCCCGTCCAGCCTGGCCTTGGACACTGCCAGGGATCCAGGGGCAGCCACAGCTGCTCTGGGAATCTATGCCAGGGCCTCCCCACCCTCAAAGGGAAGAAATTTTTTCCTAATATCCAATCTAAACCTACTCTCTCTCAGTGGGAAGCCATTCCCCCTTTTCCTGTCCCTCCAGCCCTTGGAAATTGTCTTCCTCAATCTTTCTTGCAGGCTCCCTTCAGGTCCTGAAAGGCCACAGTGAGGCCACCCCAGAGCCTTCTCTTCTCCAGGCTGAACAACTCCAGCTCTCCCAGCCTTTCCTCCCAGCAGAGCTGCTCCATCCCTCTGACCATCCTGGAGCCCCCTCTGGACTGGTTCCAGCAGCTCCAGGTCCTCCCTGTGCTGGGCCCCAGGGCTGGGGCAGCTCTGCAGGTGGGGTCTCACCATCACCATCAAATCCAGCCCCAGGCCCTGCACAGACCCCCCAAGAACCCCACCCTGGGCACCCCTGGCAGCGCTGTCCAAACGCTCCTGGAGCTCTGGCAGCCTCGGGGCCGGGACCATTCCCTGGGGAGCCTGGGCAGTGCCCAGCACCCTCGGGGGGAAGAACCTTTCCCTGACATCCATCCCAAGCCCTGACACAGCTCCAGCTGTTCCATAAATCCAGCTGGAACAATCCATTTCCCTTTCCTTTGGCATCTCCAGCTCCGTGCTGAGCAGGAACACGAGAGGAGGCAAGTCGTGATTTTATTTCCAGCCACAATTTATTGATTTGTTGGACACAGGAAAAAGAGGAGTTGACATGGATTAATGCACATCCTCTTCCTCCTCCTTCCCACTGTCCTTGGGCAGCCACCTGTGGTGTTGTGAAGCTGCTCCTGGGAATCATCTCCCACCCTGGGATGCTGAACCGGCACTTGCAGCACCACAGAGCTTCCCAGGGCTCTGTGCTCCTGGAAGAACTCCAGGGGTAACACCAGGAGAGGCTTTTCCAGCCTGGAAAGGTTTCCAGGCTGTGCAAAAAACAATCCCAAGGCTGGGAAAATGATTTCTTGCAAATGCTGGTTTTCCCAAGGGTGGGCACAGCTGTGGCCTGTGAGCCCTCCATGTCCACACAAGCTCATGGAAGAGGCATCAGGAGGAAGGAGAACATCCCCAAAGGAACAAAGCTGCTCCCTGCTCCTCTGAGGGTCAGATCCTGGGAGGTGCCAAGGCAGAGCGTGGAACAAAATTATTTTGGTTTCCAGCTTGTTTCATCTCCATGGATAATGAGCAAACCAATGGAAAATCCAGGTCCCTGGCTCTGCCTGTGCTGAAAACAGGAGCTGCCCCTGCAGATGCTTCCATGTGCTGCCTCTGACTGAGCTGAGGCCTCCCCTGGGCTGATTCCAGCCCCCAGCAGTGGGAGCAGCTTTGGAACAGCTCAGAGGAGGTGGATGAGTCCCCTGCCAGCAGGACCCTGCTGTGGCTCCAGGGCTGGGTGGGAATTCAGCTCCAGTGAGGGAGGGACCCGTGTGTTCCAGAACCTGAGAGGCAAAGCAGCCAAAATGTCCCAGAGTCTGGAACAAATCCTGCTGGGAGCGTCCCAGCTGAGTCCTCCTCCTGCAGAGCCACTCTGGGCCAGAGGCACCTTCCCAACGTCCTGGCAGTGACCAAGGCCAGGCTGGACAGGGCTGGGAGCACCCTGGGACAGTGGGAGGTGTCCCTGCCATGGCAGGAGTGGGACTGGATGGGCTTCAAGGTCCCTCCCAACCCAGACCATTTCAGGAATCCATGTGCTGGTTTAGATTGCATATTAGGAAAAATTTCTTCCCTTGGAGGGTGGGGAGACCCTGGCACAGGGTGCCCAGAGCAGCTGTGGCTGCCCCTGGATCCCTGGAAGTGTCCAAGGCCAGGTTGGAGGGGTTTGGAGCAGCCTGGGACAGTGGGAGGTGTCCCTGCCCATGGCAGGGGTGGGACAGAATGGGATTTAAGGTCCCTCCCAACCCAAACCATTCTGGGATTCCATGAACTCTGCACACCCTGGGAAGGCTGGACCCAGGGACAGCTCTGCTCCTACAGAAATGGGATTGATGGTCCCTTTCAAATGGGATTAATGGTCCCTTTCAAGGTGGTTTTGCTGTGTGTGAACAACTGCCTTGGTTTAAGACAATTTTAAGAGCTGGACATTCTAAAACGATTTCCCTTCCCTTAAAATTTTAACCCATCCCTTTCTACCACCAAGGAGAAACAAATATGAATAGATCTAAGAGAAAAATGTAATTTCAGTTGATTTTACCAGCCCATCCTTAGATCTTGCTGGTCTTTCTCAGAGACATCTCCAGCCTCTGAACACTCCTGGCTCCCTGGCCCTGGGCTCTCTCCAGAGCTGTTGTCCCCTCCCTGTCTGTGCCAAACCTCTGCCCCCCAGCCTTCTCTCCACATCCCGTGGCAAGATCTGCGTGAGGGCAGCCAGGGAGGGAACTGAGGAGCTCAGCAGAGGTGAGCACTGCACATCTTCACCAGCAAGGCTGAATTCTGCTCCCCCAGAGACCTCATCCTCACCTGCTGCTTCCTCCCCATCCTCACGTGGGCAGCTGCACCTGAAAGTGCTACAAGAACTTCTAAGCCAGCAGTGCCCTCCCCTCCCAAAGCCATTTTGGAGTCATTTTTGGAGTTATGAGTCATTTTTAAAAGCTGCATGGTTCTCCTTTGTAGCTGCTTCAAGTTAATTGCCATTAAAAAAAAAAAAAAAAAAAAAGAGCAGATTCATTATGTTTCTTTAATTGCCCTCAGGGCTGGGTGTGCTGTGAGGGAGAATTCAATTTAGCTCAGAGATGGTTTTCATTAGGGGGTAAAAGAGGAGAGAGGAAAAGTGTTGTGGGCTGTGCTGTCCCTGAACAAATCAATGTTTGGTGGAAGCTCTGGAGAGTCTGGGGCTGCTGGGGGAGGAAATAACCCAAAAAACCATCCTGGGTGACTCCCCTGCACTTTGCTGTGCTCAACTCCCCTCTGTATCCCACTGGAGAGAGACCAGGGTGCTCCAGGGGCTTGGGAGCCTTGGGATCTCAGAGAAAGCAGGGGATGGGGCAGGGAGGGAGCTCAGGGGCTCTGTGCAGACACCTCCTGCCCTCAAACAGCCTTTACATGGGAAATGAAACCTTTCTGCCCCAAAAAGGCTTCACCCACACAGCTCCCGGGCCAGGCAGAGAGGGCTCCACCTGGACTCAGGTACCTGAGCTCTGCAGAGGCAGCCAAAATTCCAGGGAAACTGAGGCACACAAGGTTTGACTCACCCAGAGCTGCCCAGCAGTGAGAGGGTTCTGCATCACCATGAATGTCCCACCTAACCCTGCTCTCTGGAAGCCATTCCCTGTGTCCTGTCCCTCCAGCCCTTGTCCCCAGTCCCTCTCCAGCTCTCCTGGAGCCCCTTTAGGCCCTGCAAGGGGCTCTGAGCTCTCCCTGGAGCCTTCTCTTCTCCAGGTGAACACCCCCAGCTCTCCCAGCTTTATGGGAATGCTTTATGTGTCCTTCAGTGGCAGGGAACGCTTTTAGGGATGGAGCCGTCAGGGAGTTCTTTCTCCTCCCTCTCTTTCTCCTTTCCTCCCTCCCTCTGCTCTTCCCCCCAGGGCTCGCTGGCACTGCGGGTGACCTCTGAGAGCGGCACTTCCCTGTAATCCCGGTGGGATCTCTGAGCCTGACAGCGTCGAGAGGAACCGCTGGAGGCAGCTGAAGCCCCGAGCTCCTTGGAGGATTACAGAGCTCCTCTCGCTCTCCTCCTCCTCTGCAGGAATCCGCAGCTGCCTCCCGGGCTCCTGCCAACAACTGGGATTTGTGGAAAGAAGATGACTTTAGCCAAGTTTGCTTCTACTTTTGGTGTAGACTATGGTTCAATCAAGGTTTTTATCTCAGAAGGGCTGTGCTGGGCATGCAGAGGTTGGTCTTGTATCTACCCAATTAATGAGATTAATCTTATTGATTTTAATTGGGGCGATTCACTGGCTGGAGATGAAATAGCAGCTCATTTATCTGCTGGATCGTGGCCAGACACTGCAGCATCTCAGGGATCTGGCCCTTAAATTTCACAACCTGCTGCAGTCAGCGCAGGAATCCTCCTGTCCCTCCAGCACTGTGAGCCTGGAGCTCACGGTGGGGGTTTTGTTGCTGTGATTCCAGGCAGAGTGCCCAGGAGGGAACAGTGTGATTGATATCCAGGGAACAAATCCAGGGGTAACGGTCCCCAGGAGCCCGGGCCAGGGGAGCTGATGGCTCAGATCCCTGGGTAGCCAGGTGGAACTGCTGATTCCTGAGCTGCACTTCGGAGAACAGCCAGGAACAGCCAGGGATGGACTGGTGGGCCTGGGAATAAAAATTGTTTACACACAGAGCTCCTCACTCTGCTGAGAGGGACTGTTAATCCTGTTTTTATAGGCCCCTGGAGTCCTGCCTTCCCAGGGTGTGCAGGTGTGAGCTTGAGGAATCCTGGAATGGTTTGGATGGGAAGGGACCTTAAATCCCATCCAGTGCCACCCCCTGCCATGGCAGGGACACCTCCCACTGTCCCAGAGTGCTCCAAGCCCCAATGTCCAACCTGGCCTTGGACACTGCCAGGGATCCAGGGGCAGCCACAGCTGCTCTGGGAATTCCATTCCAGCCCATCCCCTCACAGGGAACAATTCCTTCCCAGTATCCCATCCATCCCTGCCCTCTGGCAGTGGAAGCCATTCCCTGTGTCCTGTCCCTCCAGCCCTTGTGCCCAGTCCCTCTCCAGCTCTCCTGGAGCCCCTTTAGGCCCTGCAAGGGGCTCTGAGCTCTCCCTGGAGCCTTCTCCTCTCCAGGAGAACCCCCCAGCTCTCCCAGCCTGGCTCCAGAGCAGAGGGGCTCCAGCAGCTCCACGTCCTCCTGGTGTTGTTCCCCAGGGCTGGGGCAGCTCTGCAGGTGGGGTCTCACCTGAGTGGGGCAGAGGGGCAGAATCCCCCCTTTCCCTCAGGGCCCTCCCCAGCTCTGTGTCCCAATGTCCTGCCCCGTGTCCTTCTCCAGCCACCACTGCAGAGCCAAGGGAGAGAAGCTGCTCCTTGCCCTACAATTTAAATATCTACTGGTTTTTCATCTTTGTGACCAGTTGAGAGCCCCTTTTCTGGTTGTATTTCTCTCCTCCAACTTTTGGTTTATTCTTTTGCTGTTGCCTTCTCTTTCTCCTTCTCCTTCCCCCTCCGTGTCTTAGTTTAACTCCACCCTCCTTTAGCTAAGGCAAAGATCAGGGGTTTTTAAGGAAAAGCCTCCTCACACCTCTCCTCCAGGTGCTGCCTGGAGTAGCAGTGAGGCTCCAGTCTCCCTGTCAGCTGCTCCCTCCCAGGCATCATCACCTTTGGTGGATCCTGAGCCATTCCCGAGGGAAGGGATCCACCCTGCCCAGTGCTCTGCCCCAGCCCCGGCCCCGGAGCTGCTCTCAGATCCCTCCCTGGCTCCACAAGGAGTTTGCATTCAGCTCCATCAGCATTTCTGTGCCAGGCAAACAATGAGGACAAACCTTCTTTGGGGTGGGATGTTCCATCTTGTGAACAAGGTTGATTTTGGTAGGAAGAACTTCCCGAGGATCAGGATTTCCTGCTGTTCCTCAGCTTTCTCATGAGGGGTGAGCTCTGCTCCATCTCCAGTAGCCCCTTGGTGCTGCCCAGCACAGGAGGCAGGACACTGCTCTGGGTGGGACTTTGGCAGTTCCCGAGGTCTTTTTAACTGAAGTGTCCCTAAATTTGTTTGCAGCTTTCAACACTTTGTGGTTGGTTCCTGTGGGAATGCAGGGAGCCAGAACAGACAACTGCCAAATCATAGAATCCTGGAATATCCTGGATTGGAAGGGATCAAATCCAACCCATCCCTGCACAGACCCCCCAACAACCCCACCCTGGGCACCCCTGGCAGCGCTGTCCAAACGCTCCTGGAGCTCTGGCAGCCTCGGGGCCGGGACCATTCCCTGGGGAGCCTGGGCAGTGCCCAGCACCCTCGGGGGGAAGAACCTTTCCCTGACATCCATCCCAAGCCCTGACACAGCTCCAGCCCTTCCTGGGCTCCTGTCCCTGTCCCAGGCAGAGCTCAGCCCCAGGAGGAAGCTGAGGACACCTCATGCTCCCCAGAGAGGCCACAACGGAGCCCTGGCACAGCTGAGTGACCTGGGGGACCCTGTTGGTCCCCAGCACTTTGTAAATAAATGTCCAGGTGCTGCCTCCAGAGAACAGAATTGCTGGGGCTGAGCAGGAGCTGCTTTGGGAGTGCTGGAGGTTCAGACCCTTCTCGGAGTCACTGTGGCAGCAACGCCTGCTCTGCCCTGTTGTAGCTGACCCTGCTCCTCCTGAGACTTGTAAAAGCTTCCCAGAGCTGTGGAAAAAGGACTGATTCCCAGCACAGTCAGCTCCCACAACCGAATAGAATTGATCCTTTGTGGACAGGAGTTCAGGAAGTGGGAGCAAAATATTGGTATTTTCTTTGAGGGCCAGAAGACAACGTGGTCTTAAATTATTCATGGGACCCTCCTGGCAGCACACGCCACACAGGAGAGACGTCTGCGCCCTGCTTAAAATTCTGAGCCTGCCTATGCAAGGGGAATAATGATTAGAGTCTTGTAAATGTTAAAAAAGGAATGTCTTACCACTAATTAAACCTATTTATCTTGCACAACTCGAGCAGTTAACAGAGCAATAAAAGGTATCACCGTGTAACAGGGTGTTTATTTATCAGATGATTTTCCTGAATGTGAGGGCCTCTCCTTTATAAATGATTTGATGAAAGAGCAGATGGCACATGAAGATAAAAAAAGCCTGACTGTTGCCCTGGATGTGAGCTCGGAGTGAGGCAGCTCCACTGAACATCATCATTAATATTTAAGGGCAGAGCGAGGCTTCTTCAGGACACAGAGCTGATTCCTGCAGCAGGGGAGTGTGAGAATCCTGGGATGGTTTGGGTGGGATGGGACCTTAAAGCTCAGCTCCTTCCACCCCCTGCCGTGGGCAGGGACACCTTCCACTGTCCCAGGGTGCTCCAAGCCCCATCCAGCCTGGCCTTGGACACTGCCAGGGATCCAGGGGCAGCCACAGCTGCTCTGGGAAATCCATTCCAGCCCATCCCCTCACAGGGAACAATTCCTTCCCAATCTCCCATCCATCCCTGCCCTCTGGCAGTGGAAGCCATTCCCTGTGTCCTGTCCCTCCAGCCCTTGTGCCCAGTCCCTCTCCAGCTCTCCTGGAGCCCCTTTAGGCCCTGCAAGGGGCTCTGAGCTCTCCCTGGAGCCTTCTCCTCTCCAGGAGAACCCCCCCAGCTCTCCCAGCCTGGCTCCAGAGCAGAGGGGCTCCAGCCCTGGAGCAGCTCCGGGGCCTCCTCTGGACTGGCTCCAGCAGCTCCACACCCTTCTCGTGCTGGGGATTCCAGAGCTGGAGGCAGCACTGGGGGGGGTCCCATGGCAGCAGAGCAGAGGGACAGAATCCCCTCCCTGGGCACTTCAGCCCAGCCCCTGGGAGGTTTCTGGGTTGCCAACACCCAGCCACGACCCGTGGAGGAGTTTCTTGTCCACCCCCACCTCCAATCCTGCTCCCCAGGGCTGTGATTTCCCTGCTGCCGGACCTTTCCCTCCTTGTTCTTGGTGTTGGAGCTTCCCACAGTGATCTGGAACCAGCACGAGGATCTGGGAAGAATTTGTTCCCAATATCCCATCTAACCCCGCCCTCCTGAGGACAGGGCTGTGTTCCCTGGAGTGTCTCAGCTGGCCGGGCAGCCCCACAGCAGCTGGACACTCAAGTGGCCACCAAAGGGTGAGGAGAGGCAGGAATGCCCAGTGTGTGTCAGGACACAGCTAGGTCACCCCATGGCAGCTCTGCAGTCCTGGACGAGGTTGTCCCACATGCAGAGATGTCCCAGACTGTGGGACCAGGCATGGGAATGACTGGAACAACTGCTGCCAGCCAGCCAGGCTGTGGGGGACAGCACAGAGACCTCCAGTGCCCACGGCCGGCACACAGGACAGCTGCCAGCAGCCCCTTCTTCTCCTGACTCCCAAATCCTGCAGTCCCTTCTTCTCCTGACTCCCAAATCCTGCCGTCCCTTTGTCTCCTGACTCCTAAAGTCCAGCTCTCCAAGCCCTGAGCCTTCTTGCAGGTCTCTCCAAGGACGTGGAACAAACACCATCTGACTCCCAGAGCCGGAGCAGAGGTGACCTCCCCTCTGGAAGTGCTGACGGAGGCAGGCCCTGCCTGCATTGTCACCTTTGTCACGCTGTCCCCACCCCGGGGAGGGCCCGGCAAGGGCCAAGTCAGCAAATGGAAAGGGGCTGCTCTGTCCCCTCCGTGCCAGCACCTCCACTCAGCTGTTTTTTTCCAAGGACACAAGTTTTGGAGAGAAGATTCCAACTCGTGGATGCGGACTGGCTGTTTGCTGCAGTGTTGCTGCTGACGTGGGCAGGAGAGGGGGTCCAGAGGGAAAAGGAGGAGATGAAAGGCAGTGCTGAGGAGCAGGAAAGAGCTGCAGAGTCCCTGGGGAAGCAAAGAGGAACGAGAGAGGAGGGAGCCATGTAGGGAGAGCTGGAGTTACAGAAAGAGCCGGAAATTCGGTGTCAGGGTGTTCAGGAGAACAGGCTGGAAATGGGAAAGGCTTTGAAGGTTTGGTCTCTGAAACAAAGAGTAAAAGCCAGTGTGGAGGGATCCTGAAGGATCAGAAGGGATGGGAACAGGCAGTGATTGATTTTTAGGCAAAAGGAGTCAGGAGAGCTCCTGCTCATCAGTGGCCTGGGCCCGTGTGGCCACGCTGACCCCAGCTCTGACCAAGGACTGCCAGCAGATCCAACCAGAAAATAAACTGGGGTGCAGGTACAGCCCTTCCTGCTGGGGGTGGGAACAGAGAGGTTTGGGGGTTCCCTGTGCTGGGAGGGCACACCAGGACCATCCCTTTGGGTACACCCAGGTGACCTTTCAATCCCTGAGGCCCTGGACCAGTTTGTCTGAGGAAACCTGGCTTGCTCTGTAAAGATCCAGTGGCCTCTGCCCACACGGGAGCGAGTGGCTGCAAATGCAGGAACACACTCTGTGCAGAGATCATAAATTTATCTGCTTTTATTTATTCATTCATTCAGGCTGTTGATGTTCAAACATCAAGAATCACTCTGGCTCCTTGCCCTGAAGTTGCTAATCCCTATGGAGTGCCTGGGAATGACAGGTCTTTCCAGGAGTGTGATACCTCAGGAGAATTTCAACAGGAATTTCAAGCAAATGCTGTGATTTCTTCTGCAGAAGCTGATAAGGTTCGCCTTTCCTGTCCAGGCTTCTTTTTTTTCCCCTGAAAGAAAAACCTCCATTTACCTCAGGGTGACATTTTCTGGAGATGGGGTTTGTCATCTGTTGTGCTGTTAAATTCCACTGATCCATTGTCAGATTCTTGTCTCGAGATCACAACCGTGACAAACTGCAGCAGCCTTCGAGGCTCTTGTCAAAATCTGGACTCTTCACACTGAAACTGAGTGTTCCAAAGACTGACTTTGTTCCTAGAAAGACAAAAAACAAGGAAAACTTCTTGGTTCTGCAATGAAGGACCATGTCAGGGCATGGATCTTGTCTCGATTACATTGATACTGTGAATAAGATGTTTTAAAAATTCCAGCTGGATCTCCCTCTTCCAAAGCAGCAGAGCTCTCTGGAGATGCAGGGGGGGATAATTCCCCACGTTTTCAAGGATGTGTCAGACGTTTCCGTGATCTTTGCAGGCCTGACCCTCGTGCTGGTTCCAGATCGCTGTGGGAAGCTCCAACACCAAGAACAAGGGGGGAAAAGTCCGGCAGCAGGGAAATCACAGCCCTGGGGAGCAGGATTGGAGGTGGGGGTGGACAAGAAACTCCTCCACGGGTCGTGGCTGGGTGTTGGCAACCCAGAAACCTCCCAAGGGCTGGGCTGAAGTGTCCAGGGAGGGGATTCTGTCCCTCTGCTCTGCTGCCATGGGACCCCCCCAGTGCTGCCTCCAGCTCTGGAATCCCCAGCACGAGAAGGGCGTGGAGCTGCTGGAGCCAGTCCAGAGGAGGCCCCGGAGCTGCTCCAGGGCTGGAGCCCCTCTGCTCTGGAGCCAGGCTGGGAGAGCTGGGGGGTTCTCCTGGAGAGGAGAAGGCTCCAGGGAGAGCTCAGAGCCCCTTGCAGGGCCTAAAGGGGCTCCAGGAGAGCTGGAGAGGGACTGGGGACAAGGGATGGAGGGACAGGACACAGGGAATGGCTTCCACTGCCAGAGGGCAGGGATGGATGGGAGATTGGGAAGGAATTGTTGGGTGTGAGGGTGGGGAGGCCCTGGCACAGGGTGCCCAGAGCAGCTGTGGCTGCCCCTGGATCCCTGGAAGTGTCCAAGGCCAGGCTGGACTTTGGGGCTTGGAGCAGCCTGGGACAGGGGAAGTTGGGACTGGATGAGCTTTAAGGTCCCTCCCAACCCAAACCATTCCATGATCCTTTGAAATTCCCTGAACGTTGGCTTTGATTCCAGCAGTGTTTCCATGCGGGCCAGGCCGGGCTCGGTCTGCAGCAGACAGAGTGACAGCAGTGACAGTGACAGCCAGGCACACACGGACAGGGCTGTGTGTGGCTGTGGAACTCTGCAGGAACCCTGCAGGAACCTGCACCTGCTCTCCCCTCACAGCTGAAGCTTCACACGACTTGCAGCCTCCACCAGCTGGGATTTGGGAGGCCAAAGGGACGGTGTCCGTCAGGACGGAAGGTGAATGAGGTGGAGGAGGAACCTCTGAGGCTCCTCTCACACCCGGAGGTTCCCATGGCTGTAAATCCCTGCTTTCAGAAGCGATTGATGGCACAAAGCTCATCCAAAGGCAAACACAGGCTGGATTCCGAGCTGACACTTCGGGCTGAGCAAACTTCTCCCCACCACAAAGGTTTCGACACTTTCAGTTCCTCCCAGGGCTGAGGTTCAGGTGGAGGTGCTGGCACTGGCACCTCGCCCTCTCTGTAGACACTTCCCCTGATGGAATAAACTCATTTTTTACATCCAGCCTGCCTTTTGCCTCTACTCCGAGATCAGGAAAGTGAGTGAAAGGAATCTGTTGGTGTAGGGTTGATGTTCAGCTCACAATATCCATAGAGGTATGGAATGGTTTGGGTGGGAGGGAATCTTTAAAGGATTTTTAAAGATCCAGCCCCTGCCATGGGCAGGGACACCTCCCACTGTCCCAGGCTGCTCCAAACCTCGTCCAACCTGGCCTTGGACACTTCCAGGGGTCCACAGGCAGCCACAGCTGCTCTGGGCACCCTGTGCCAGGGCCTCCCCACTCTTCCTGTAAGAAATCTTCTTTCTTTTATCTCATTGACCTTCTTTTAGTTGCATGAGCTTAGGAACTCATCCCCTGGGATAAAGGAAGCCAGCGTGGATCCCATAAAAGCAAAGGCATCTCCCCTCTTCAGCTCTTCAGACTGCCCAGGAAACACCCTGATAAATCCTATCCCACATCCCAACAAAGTCACAGGGAATCCTACTGGGACAAGGCTCTGAGCAGTCACCAGAAGGGAGGAACTGAAATGAACCTTTGATAACTGGTGCAAGAATTCCTGGCTGAGCCCTTGTCCTGTTTGGATCCATTACAGAGGGGTTGGAACCCTGGCTGGATCTGCCTGGCTCAGTGCAGACATAAAACTCATTAGCTCCACTGAGAAAAGCTTTTAGAAATGCACATAATTCAATTAGACCTTCAAAAGATGATCTGATCATGTCAGCTCAATTATCCAGACTCGGGCAAGCTGAAATCTTTCATGTCACCTAAACTGGGAGCTTCGTGCTGTGCCAGCCCTCGGTACCGACGGCTCAGCTTGGGAGATTGATCCAAACCTTATTCCTGCTTTTCACTTGACATTTTAGGCTAAGGAAAATCCCCAAGTTTGATATCAGAGAGACACAGGATCACTAAGGTTGGAAACGACCTCCAAGATCATCAAGTCCAATCTTCAACCAAATCAAAACCTTCTTGCCGAGTGTCGCGTCCACTCGTTTTTCCCAGGATGGGGTTTCCACCTGGGCAGCCTCTCCCACTGCCTGACCACTCTTTCAGTGGTAAAGATATTTTTAGGATATTAAGGAATATTAATCAGAAGGCACAAAGGCAGCCAGGACACCACAAGGTTAGGAACAGACGTGGTGTGGGCTGGAGCTCCTGCAGCTCAGGGTTCTCCCAACACGGATCTGGGCACGGAAGCTCTGCCTGCCTCCCCTGGAGCTGCCTTTTGGCAAAATCCCCTTTCTCCACTTCATTTCATGGTGGAGATTTCTCTGTGTTCCCTTTTCCTGCTGTTCTTGCTCATTTGAAGCTTCTTCATCCTCGGGGCAATTCTGCTGTCCTTTCCCATGATCCACACAAACCCAAATGCAAGATGACAGAGTTTCCTGCTGTTTGCTTGTCTGGCAATCCCAATGTTTCTAATGCAGGGCTAAAGGAAAGAGGGATATTTTATGCACTGGCAAAGCAGTCACTGCTCCCTCTCCTACAGCCTCTGATTGCACCATAAATAAAGCAGTAAATGTGACTCATCCTGGACTTCCAGTGAGATATTGGAGGTAAGGCCAGTTGGGAAGTTAAAATTCAGGTGGAAGACCCTCATCTGGGGATGGCTGGACACAGGATGAAGGGATTCTGATCATTAATTGAAGAGACAAAAACCTGCAGCAGTTTTATAGCATCTTCTGGCCAAAGGGAGCTGCTGAAACTATTCGTGTTTTGAAGAATTTTCCTGTGGTTCTTATCCTGGGATGATTGGCTTGGGCAGAAAAAAAGGGAAAAAAGGGACAGGAAGTTAAAAAAAAGGGATAGGAAGATATTGAAATAGAAGGTGTTCTGAGGGACTTCAACTGGCAGCTACCTCTGGGCCGGGAAACCTGCGAAGGGAGAGGCAAAAGATGAATGTGGGCAATGGAAATTCCATGTGACAATTATGGGATCGTGGAATTTCCTGAGAAGGAAGGGACCCACAGGGATCAAATCCAGCCCCTGTCCCTGCACAGACCCCCCAACAACCCCACCCTGGGCACCCCTGGCAGCGCTGTCCAAACGCTCCTGGAGCTCTGGCAGCCTCGGGGCCGGGACCATTCCCTGGGGAGCCTGGGCAGTGCCCAGCACCCTCGGGGGGAAGAACCTTTCCCTGACATCCATCCCAAACCTCCCCTGACTCGTTGCCAATGGGGGCACTGGAGTCACTGGGCCCTCAGGATGTGCACATCCTCATCTCACTCCTGCTCTGCCACAGGACCTGAGATCTGGCCTTGAGCAAATCCCTCTGTCCCAGCCCTGCCGTGTGTCATTCCTGACTCCAACCTTCGCCTGGGTCTCCATCAATGCCACACTTTGGGGTGAAAGTGCTCTTCTAACACCCAACTCCCACCAGGTTCTTGATCTCCACAAAAACCTCTTCCCCTGAGCAACGTGTCACCGCTTTTCCCTCCAAAGCTGCCCTGCAGCCAGTGCACCCTCCCGAGAACCAAACCAGTGAAACCAGTGGCTGCAGGGTGCACGGCCCAGCCTTTCAACCTGAAACCACCCCAAAGATACAGAGAGTCCAGCCCTGACCAAACAGAGCTCTGAGAACCACTCATTGTTCTCAGGGAGTGAGGATCCCGGGAGGAGGGAGCATCCCAGAGCCACTGTTTGTGCTCCTGTTTGCTCTCTTCGTCTCGGAGATTTCCCAAGGCCTCGCGCTCCGGCAAAGCAAACACATGACAAGGGCCCAAGGAATCCTGGAGAACACAGGCCATGGCAACCATGAGCACACTGCTCCACTCAGGACGGGAATCTGCTCCATCCACAACTCCTCACGGGCATTTTTATATCCCTGATTTATCCCAGGGACCACTGGTGAGGAGATGGAGGCTCAAAGCTGCTCAGATGAGAGCGATGTGGTGCTGTCCCGGTCGTGTGGTGAAAGATCTCCACAGTGAAAACGTTTCTCACTGGTTAGAAACCAGTGATGGAATTGTTGCAGGGTCATGGAATGATTTGGGGTGAAAGGGACCTGAAGGATCATCTCATTCCAACATTCCCCTCATTCCAGGGACACCTTCCACTGTCCCAAGCCCTGTCCAGCCTGGCCTTGGACACTGCCAGGGATCCAGGGGCAGCCACAGCTGCTCTGGGAATTCCATCCCAGCCCATCCCCTCACAGGGAACAATTCCTTCCCAATCTCCCATCCATCCCTGCCCTCTGGCAGTGGAAGCCATTCCCTGTGTCCTGTCCCTCCATCCCTTGTCCCCAGTCCCTCTCCAGCTCTCCTGGAGCCCCTTTAGGCCCTGCAAGGGGCTCTGAGCTCTCCCTGGAGCCTTCTCTTCTCCAGGGGAACACCCCCAGCTCTCCCAATCAGATTTCAAGAGATAAAACCCCAAAATGTAGAATTTAGAGGCAAACTTTCAGCCTGTAAAGTGATGAGCAGCTCTAGAGCCCAGCAATTCGTGCAAGAGGCAGAACTCCTGCATAGATTTAGTGAGGAGTGAATAGGGAATGGCAGCAAATTATGGCTTAGAGAAAATTATTTCGATGTGAGAGAGTTTTGAATAGTCCCTGATATGAGAGGATTTGGAGGAACTTTGAAAGGACAGAAAAAAGGCTCAGCTGGGCCATGGGACGGCAGATGAAAGTCAGTGCAATGTGATGCATGAGGCAAGGAACAGTTTGAAGTGTTCTTGGGTTTCATGCATTGTAAATCAACTGCAAGGCCTCGGTGTCACTGGAAAGAGCTCATTAGGAAGCATCTGCTCAGCAAAGAGTTCTGGCCAGAAGAGCAGGATATTTAAATGTGGGGTTTATGTAATGATGACAATATTATAGAGCCACATATTCCATTGGTGGTGAGCCCTCCTCGTCTGAAACGGGGTTTTCAGTCAGTTCTGCTGGGAAAATGTAAATCGAGTTCAAAGAGTGCAAGAAGAAATGCTAAAGACTTGGAGGATTTCCATATGAAAAGAGCCTTCTTGGACTATTGCGACTTCAGATAAGACATTACTCATGGTAAAAACTGAATTTCCTTCATTAATGAATGGGATGGGATGTTTTAAAAATGATTTTCCAAACTACCCTGACACAGGAATGAGGAGAGGCCGCCATAAATTCAAATAATCCTTTTGTGTCGAGCACCACTGAAACTCAGATGAGGCTCTTTTGAGCAGCAAACTCATTAGTTCAGCTCAGTAATTCGTGATTTTCAGGAGCTTTGTGGGATTCTAGGAAGAGTTTCCTCCTCCTCCCAAGGACTCTTGCGCACAGAAAATGCCAATTCTCACAAGTTCCTGTGGAATTTGCAGTCCTGGATTATTTCTTGAGCCACAGCTCACACTCCTAACACACCACTGGAACTGGGATTCACTCACTGAGACATTTCCTCCAGGAAACATCCAGAAAAGCTCTGGAACACACAAAAAACCCTAAAAAACAAACAAGCAAACAAACAAACAAACAAACAAACAAACAAAAAACTAAGAAAGAAAGAATCAGGGCTGCTGCCATGTCCCTGCCAGTTCAGCTCCACACGGGACAATTAAGGAGAGGAAAATTCAGTTGACATTCACAGCCTTAATTCAAGCAGTTCCAGGTAATTCCCAAACCTTCAGCTACTCCTTTCACAACCTGGAACAATAATCCATGACATTCCTGCTGCAGATACTCCTGGGCCTGGGGGAAGAGCCAGACAAGTGTGGGAACCTTTAAAAGCTCCTTGAGGGAATTCCAGAGGGTCCTGCAGGTTTTTTAGGGACACTTTTGCTGCATTACAAGTGAAATTCACCACCAAGTCTAAATGTTGAGTCTTAGGATTGAGTTTAAGGCCGGATTTAGGCAAATCAGTGAGATCTACCCCAAATCTACCTTCATTTAAAGGATGCTGCAGCAAATGCCCGTGGCACAAGGAACCAGCTCAGCCAAGGTGACAAAGCTGTGCCACCCACAGGGACATGAGTGAGCTCAGACGGCCTCAAGTCCTGCCTGGAAATGTTCAGGGTTTCCACCAGGAGGTGGCTGAAGTCAGGCTTTGCTTCCACAGTGGCCCGGAGCTGAATCCCAGGAGAGCTCTGGAATTTGGGTGTTCCCAAAACCAGGCAGCTCAGGGGGAGCATAAAGAGCAAGGAAAAGTTCTGGGATTGCTCCAGAGCTCCGAAGGGATGGGAACAGTGGGGGTTACACAAGGAAGTCTCACTGTTGCAATTTGTCCCAATCGACTCTCCAGGGAATCCTCTGGTTTGCACATTTCCCTCTGTTGTTCCTGCACAATCCCCAGGAATTACCAGGAGAGGTTTTGTTTCTCACAGAGAAATCCACACCCCCAGGATCACAGAGCTGCCCTGACAACGCGTTTCAAACTCAATTTTCCTCCCTGCCAATCTCCTGGCTCCAGAAGCCACTCTCCTTCCCAGAGAGTATTCCCATGCCCTTCTGCTGAGGGATTTTTGGTCTTGTTTTGGTTTTGCTTCTGTTGTTTTAATTTTGTTTGGGATTTTTTTTTTTTTTTTCATTTGCAGGAATCCCACTCGTTTTCAAGCCACTGGAAAACTCCCTCAGCAACGCAACTTCAGCATTCCAGTTTCAAACAAGGGAGATCACCTTGGAAAAGTTGACCTGAGGGCACAGGGGTTTCTTCCTGACCCTACATCTGCAATGTGGAGGAGAAACCTCGAGTCTCATCCAGCTTTTCCAGAACCATGGAATGGTTTGGGTTGGGAGGAACCTTAAAATTCATCTTGTTCCATGGGCAGGGACACCTTCCACTGTCCCAGGGTGCTGCAGCCTGGCCTTGGACACTGCCAGGGATCCAGGGGCAGCCACAGCTGCTCTGGGCACCCTGTGCCAGGGCCTCCCCACCCTCACAGCCAACAATTCCTTCCCAATCTCCCATCCATCCCTGCCCTCTGGCAGTGGGAAGCCATTCCCTGTGTCCTGTCCCTCCAGCCCTTGTCCCCAGTCCCTCTCCAGCTCTCCTGGAGCCCCTTTAGGCCCTGCAAGGGGCTCTGAGCTCTCCCTGGGGCCTTCCCTCCTCCAGGTGAACCCCCCCAGCTCTCCCAGCATTGACCCCCCCAAGAAACTCTGCCTGTCTCTGGTAAAACAAACTTTATTTCAATATTTAGAAACATTTGCAGGCATTTTACACCTCAGTATTTTGAGTTGAGCCAATTTCCATGTATTTGTACAATTCCACACTGGCAGGGAAGGAGACATTTTCTGTTGTTCATATGAAGAGGAATTAACACTAAGTAGAAAAATGCAAATTAAAAGTTTCCATCTGGGTATTTCTGGAAACCAGCCTTGCACAGGAGCCACTCCCTTTGCCTCTTCCCAAGGCTGTGGAGTGATGCCTTTAAGAGATGAAGTCACGAATTTAAATATTATCTGAGCTTAAAAACCTCTCAAGTTCACTCTCAGTGAAACCGAGCTTCAAGCAGGGGAAGGGGACCCTGTAATCTCAGATCAGGACATTGCTGGGGACTTCTGCATGAACATTTGTCCTTAAAAAAGTCAATATTGTCCTTAAAAAAAGCCAAATATCCTCTGCTTTTTAATGCAGAAAGTTTTCAAGGTTTTAAAAGGTTTTTAAAATTTCTGTCTGATACTTTCTGCGTGATATTTTAGAGCCTTCAGAAATCGTTTTTGAGTACCTGGTGCCACCCCATCAAAGTTTGGGGTTTGAAATGTTTGGTGCATTAAGGCTACACCTACGTGGGAACTGAAATGTCTCCTTTTTTTTTTTTCTTTTTCTGTAATTTCAAACTCAATTTTCATTCCAGTGTGGAGTGAAATGTCGTATTTAAAAATTCAGCACAGAATGTGGCATTTAAAAAGTTTTTCCAAGTTACTCTGTTGTCATTTTGACAGCCCTCTTTGATGTCCTTATTGTACTTTATTACATCAGGCAATAATTTTAATGGCAAAAAAATTATTTTGAAAGGAAAAGTGGAAATGCGAAGTTCTTGTCATTTGAAAAGGAACATTTCAGCCTTATTTGCATGTTTGACTTTGCATTCAGAATATAAAGGCCAGAACCCAACACAATCCTGCTGAAAGCTGGGATTTCAGTAAAGCAGCACCTTTTTTTTTTTAAGAGGAAAATGCAGAAAATGCTGGTCAGCTACAGAATAACTCTGGATTGACTGATCCTGGCTGATCCCCTTTGGCCATTCCCAAATCCTTTGCCTTGGCTTTGCTCTCTGGGAAGGTACAAACACTCCTGGGAGAGGTCCACCTGAAATATTCCACATATTTAATAATCCCCAAAGTGAGGTTTGACCACGTCAGAGGAGCTCTGGATCTGGGAATGGCTGGGAATGAAAATCTCTTTCCCTTGAGCAGTCCAGGATGCCCTGGGGAAGGGGTGGAGGATTCCGACCTGCTCACATCAGGCCTGGCTTGCTCTCGGATGATCCCTGCTGGAAGAAAACCTAAAAAAGGCCACTTTAATACGAAATATTTCCACTTCCAACCCTTGCTGGGTTATTGAGAACCTTGGGTGTGACGGAGCTGGTTCTTGCAGTCACAGCTCTCTTTTGAAGGGCACCAGCCCGTGCTGCCCTAGTTAAACAGGTGGAAAAGAGAGGTGCATACCAAGGAATCCTTGGTAGCAGTGACATTTTCATCTCATTCAGCTCATTAAATGCTCTCATTTTTGTGCTTTCCAGCCTCCCTGCTCTGTGCTGGGTGAACTCACCTGTCCTGCAGCACAGGGACAAAACCTCGCTCAGCTCATTCCTGTCTAAACCAGGTGTTTGGGGCTTCCAGGCTCTAAACTGACAAGGGTTTGTTAAATCCTCGAGAGAACTTAATTCCCATAAATATCTGCCTGCAGGAAGTCCCAAAGGATGCCCTGGCTGCTGCTGAAGGAGCAGGGTCACAGGGAGGGGAAGGACTCCAGTCCTCTCCAGGTGAGGTTTCCCAGCACTGAGGGATCCGTCAGCAGGACCAGGATCATGGCTCTTCCCTGGCAGGGAGAAGAGCTGCACGTGGAAGAACTCTCTGGAAACAGGGACAGGAGCCCAGGAAGGGCTGGAGCTGTGTCAGGGCTTGGGATGGATGTCAGGGAAAGGTTCTTCCCCCCGAGGGTGCTGGGCACTGCCCAGGCTCCCCAGGGAATGGTCCCGGCCCCGAGGCTGCCAGAGCTCCAGGGGCGTTTGGACAGCGCTGCCAGGGGTGCCCAGGGTGGGGTTGTTGGGGGGTCTGGGCAGGGACAGGGGCTGGACTGATGATCCCTGTGGGTCCCTTCCCACTCAGGATATTCTGGGATGCTGAGAAAGGCATGGCCCACGTTGAAGAGAAAGGTCATCACCTCACCTGAGGTCTCATCAGCCAGGGAAGGGATGAGTGAACAGCTCCGTGGGGCTGGGGGTGCCAAAGCTCCACAGGGCATTCCTGCCCTCAGTGTCCTCCTGCCAGGCCTAACCTGGAAAAAAGATCTTTTTCCCTTTATAAAGTCACGGAACTGTTTGGATTGGAAGGGACCTTAAAGCTCATCCCATTCCACCCCATCCATGGCAGGGACACCTTCCACTGTCCCAGGGTGCTCCAAGCCCCGTCCAGCCTGGCCTTGGACACTTCCAGGGATCCAGGGGCATCCCTTTATTCCTCAACATCTGGAAAAACATGAACTTAACTTTCCCAGGCCTTTGTGGTGCTTGAAGGTGGCAAAAGGGATTTTAGGAAGAATGAATGCTATGAAACTTTGGGTCATTAATAATGATCTGGTTCCCCACAGCCCTCTGGCAGACACACACAGAGCCTCCCCTGACTCACAGCCTGATGAACCCTGGTGTTGCTCCTTCTCCAAGGATTTTTGCTGTTATCTCTCATTCCTTACAAGCTTGGCCTCTCACTCCTCTCACACCAAGAATGATCTGGCGTGGGCAGGGGCTCGGTGCTGTGCTGGGATCACTGAATTTGTCCTTCCTCAAACTGCTCAGCACAGGTTTGTGTCACACAGAGGCCAAAATTCTGCAGTTCGTGCTCTTCTCTGCTCAGCCAAGGAGGGAATTTGGGTTGAAGATAATTTATGTTAACATTACATCGCCTGCAGCATCATTTCAGCAGGAATTTCTGGGCTGGAGAGAGGCAAATGGGCTGCAGGGATCAGACTGCTCGGGGATGTCTGCAAGGAGAGGCAGGAGCCTAAAAACCAGACCATGAACCATGGGGGCAATGACACCGACACAGTTCTGCTCCCTCCCTCCTGCTTGGAGCCTCTCTGGGAAATCTGGAGCTGTTCCTGCTGATGGAGAGGAAAATGGAGAGGAAAAAGTGAGATTTCCCTCCTCCTGCAGGGAATATCCCCTGTAAGAGCTGGGTGCAGGAAGGGGAATCTGCTTTACCTTTAATTTAAGCTGAGGCAGGGCCCTCCTGAGCGTGTTATAAACAAAACACCTGCAAATCCTCTGATAACACCCTCACATCCACGTGCTGATGGATCCCTGGAGTTCCTTAAAGGAGGTCCCCCAAGGGAATCCCCCAGAAGAAAACACCCCCCACCCTTCCAGAGCAAAGCCCCAATCAGGAGGCGTTAATTACCCCGAGAGAAAAGCCCCTGTGAGGAATGCAACGCCAGAAATGCGGGCGTGCAGGATGCCCACACGTCCCTGAACGCTTGAACTTCCCCCAGCGCTGCTCACCACGCCCCAAGGCAGGAGCATCCAGTAGAACTTCATGCCTCAGGGGTTGTTCTCCCCTCTGCATTGAGCCACAACATCTCCCTGCCTGCTCTCTCCTTCTCTTGCCGTTTGTCTTCCCAAACTTCCCCTTCGTTATTCCCCTTTTAATCCTTTGGTTTGCTGCGGAGTGGAAATCACCATGGGCAGAGCAGGCCTTGAATTTCAATATTTGTAAAATATGGAGGGGTCTTGGGTTGGGTTTCACAGAATCCTTGAGGTTGGAAAAGACCTCCAAGATCACCAAATCCAGCCTTTGACCAAATCCCCTCATTCCCACTGAACCATGTCCCCAAGTGCCACATCTGCTTGGTTTTTGAGCTTTTCCAGGGATGGTGACTCCACCACTTCCCTGAACATCCCGTTCCAATGCTTGACCACTCTTTCAGTGAAGAGATTCTTCTCAATATCCAACCTGAACCTCCCCTGGCACAGCTTGAGGCCTTTTCCAGTGTGATGCAGAAGGGAAAGAGGCGACACTTGGAAAACCAAGAGGCTGAGCTGGGCTCAGGAGTCACAGATTTCAGTGAAACTCAGGTTTTAGGGCAGGGTTTGGGTTCAAGACCTCCAGCACGACACGGTGCTCACACATCCACATCCAAGTGCATTGCCTGGGGCGAGGCTGGGCCTTCCTCCAAAGAGCCTTGGAAACGCACCTGGAAAAAACTTAAATCTCCTCTGTGGGATCGTGGTCCCACAGAACTCCAGGCATTTGTGCTATTTTCTTTCAGAAAGACCCTTTGGACTCGTAATCAGGTCTAGGATTTAGCTGAATGGAGGGAAAGGCCCCACCCAGCAGGTCCTGGGCGAGACAACGCAGAGCCCCTGCTCACACACCCGGCTGGGCTGGAACCTCCCCGGGCACAGCTCTGCCACCAAAATCCCCGGCTTTGAGAGCCAGCGCTTTGAGAGCACCTCAAAACCATCAGGAAAAGGTTGTTTGGGCTACCCCAAAGTTCACGCCTCGTTTCTTGTGAGGGGGAGGCGCCCACAGGGGATGGCAACACAGCCTTGCTCCTTGCCTTCAAATCAAGCGACTTTTCCAAAAAATTACTGCAGTGAAAAGAGCTGGAGCTGTCTGGGAGCATCACACAGGTGCTGTGACTCCCCTCTTGTGTTTGCCATGGAGGTATTATCCCACTGAAGAACCTATGGAGACACAGGGTAGCGCTGGGTTGTTGTTTTTTTTTTTTATTTTCAGAGCTCAATGGAGAATTAAACATCAATTCTGCATCCAAAATATCCAGGGCCCCAGCTCACTGAATGTCTTGAGGAACCTTGGGATGTGAGGGGCAGCTGAGGGAGCTGGGAAAGGGGCTCAGCCTGGAGAAAAGGAGGCTCGAGGGGGCAGGAGGGGGCAGCCGAGGGGGTCGGGATCTGCTCCCAGGAACAGGGACAGGAGGAGAGGGAACGGCCTCAGGCTGGGCCAGGGGAGGCTCAGGTTGGATATCAGGAGGAATTTCCTCATGGAAAGGGGGGTCAAGAATCAAAAGGGGCTGCCCAGGGAGGTTTGGAGTCCCCATCCCTGGGGGTGTCCAAGGAATTCCTGGATGTGGCACTCAGAGCTCTGGGCTGGGGACAGGGTGGGCATCCAGCACAGCTGGGACTCGATGACCTTGGAGGGCTTTCCCAACCGGAATGATTCTGGAATTCTGTGATTCTCTCCTATTTTCTGGTTCTAGGCCGATCCCACCCCAGCCTCACCCTTCCAATCTGCGGTTTGGGAACTCCTGGGATTATTTTTGCTTTACAAATGCAAATCCGAGATCCTTTTGTGTTCGGGGCAGGTGCTGCTGAACCAGAGACCTGAGACTTTTGTGTTCTCCAGCAACAACATCATTCCTGCCCTTGGAATGGCCCGGGGAAGATCTCAGGAGCCATTTCTGTCTGCTGGTGCTGCTACTTCCAATCAAGGTTCACTCAGCAGGTAAAAAAATGGATTTATCTCAATAATTTCCTTTAATTCATTAATTAGTCAGACTGGCAATCAAATATGTTTCACTATTATACAATCAAATTATTTTTCTTTTCCCAAAGCTTTCCTGTGTAATAATTTCTCCAGGTTTTTGTCCACATGCATTTAAAAAACCCAATAAATCAAGAATTTAATTTCTAGATATTTGTTACCTGCAAATAATCCCTATTGAAGGCAACTCTGCAGTTTCACTGTAGTTTTTCCAATAGAGGAGGTTAAAATAATTCTAAAATCAACATAGGAACAATTAATCCTCAAAATCCCACTGTCAGTAAGTGGCCAGAAAATAATAATTTACACATAAAGATGTGGGAAAAGCTTCAGGGTTGTCTCATGGGCCGATCCACGTGTGAATAAATGCTCCCAAAAAAAGGAGCACTTAAAGGTTTTAATCAAGGAACAATTTACCTCTAAAACCTTTTAGCCTTGAGCAATATTCCCACCTGTAACTCCTTTTAAGTATTTAGTAGTAAACTCGTGAAGGTTTGGTGATGAATGTCGTGTTTGCAGAGATCCTGAGGGGGAAGGTTAAAGAAATATTTATATTTTGGTCAGATATTTTTGCTAAAAAGCTGCATGGAAATATCAAGGAGCAGCTTTTTTCCAATCACTGTTTGAAGTCAGGGTTGTAAATGGCAATTTCAAGGTTGCCACCAGAGTAGCAGATTATTAAAACCCTTGTTGTTGTAATTAGTGTGAAATAAAGGCTGTAAAGACTCTTAGAGAAAATATATTTATGTGTAGGACCCATCATAATGCCTCAACCCTTGACATCACCAGTCTCTTTCTTCTGGAGGAGCATTGTCTCACCGTTTTACTGCTTCTTGTCTGTAAAAAGAAGCTTCTCAAAGAGAAAATTAATGCACTCTCTGCCTAAAAACTTCAAACTTCAGTCCTAAATCTCCAGTCCTTCCTGTGCATCCTCTAAAGACATGGAAATGTGCTTTTGGGAAGCTTTAGGATAATTTTCAGGGATGGTTGGGACAGATGAGAATATCAATAAGGGATTTATTTCTTTGCTCTCCATGTCAAAGTGACCCTCTGGGGCTGAAACAACTCTGCTATAATAATTTTCTGGTCAAATAATGTGGAAACCGGAGCTCCTCAGGTCTCACTGAGATATTTCACTGGAAGGGCTTTTCCCTAAATCCTGGAGGAACAGGTTGGATGTGGATCCAGAGAGCTCCCCAGAGCCGTGCTGGGAATCCTTGACAACATTTCTGGGACCTGGAGCAGAACTGGAGGAGCCTGGAAGGTCCAGAGCATCCAGTGACCTTTCCAAGAAATTCCCTTGGACACATCCTCCCCCTCATGCTGCAGGAATTTCTGGATGTGAGTCCCAAAGGATTTGTGCAGTTCTGCTGCCACAGCCACGGTGTGCAGGGGGATCATAAATGGGAATTGGGGGTGTTTTGTCCCCAGAGGGTGCTGGGGGAACTGAGATGTTCCAGTTGGAGATTTTAGGGGAGAAAGGAAACCAGAGGGATGCTCAAGTTCTTTGTGAAATTAATTTATCCCTCCAAACAAAAGGAGGGATCTGCTGGCAAAGGGAAAGGACAATTCCCAGCCAGGCAAGCCTCTGACCTCTGCCTTGCTTTTCCCGGAGCTCTTCCACCTGGAATGAGTTCATCTGAGCCCAAAACCAGTGCTCAATAAGAAGCCAGGTAACAATAGATTCCTAATCCTTCTGGAGGCTCCTTTGCCATTAAATCTCTTCCTAATTGGCTGTGAATTGGTCACGTAACTCCCTTGACCTCGGGATGGTCAGTGGAGCATTAAGGAAGAAAATTCCTCAATTTTGGGGCTGTGCCAAATCCTCCAGTGCTGAGAGAGCCAAAGCCAGTCCCTCTCCTGGGCTGCTCTGCCAACGCTGCTGCTGCAGCCCCAGCACAGGCCCTGGGAGCTGCAGCTCGCAGGACTTAGATACTGGAATCCTGGCCTGTTCCATGGACAATCCCAGCCTGTTCCATGGACAATCCCAGCCTGTTCCATGGAACATCCCAGCCTGTTCCATGGACAATTCCAGCCTGCTCCATGGAAAATCCCAGCCTGTTCCATGGATTATCCTAGCCCGTTTCATGGGCAATTCCAGCCTGCTCCATGGACAATTCCAGCCTGTTCCATGGACAATCCCTGCTCTGCTGCACTTATTCCCTTCAGGGACAGCCCAGTGCTCATTTGCCCCAACACTGTGAGATGTGGGCTCAGCCACTTGTTGAGGAGAATCCCAGAATGGTTTGGTTTGGAAAGGAACTTAGAGATCATCCAGTGCCACCCCTGCCATGGCAGGGACACTTTCCCCTGTCCCAGGCTGCTCCAAGCCCTGTCCAGCCTGGCCTTGGACACTTCCAGGGATCCAGGGGCAGCCCCAGCTGCTCTGGGCACCCTGTGCCAGGGCCTCCCCACCCTCACAGCCAACAATTCCTTCCCAATCTCCCATCCATCCCTGCCCTCTGGCAGTGGAAGCCATTCCCTGTGTCCTGTCCCTCCAGCCCTTGTCCCCAGTCCCTCTCCAGCTCTCCTGGAGCCCCTTTAGGCCCTGCAAGGGGCTCTGAGCTCTCCCTGGAGCCTTCTCCCCTCCAGGTTAGACAATCCCAATTCCCTTGGTGTTTCCCTTTAGCCAAGTGCTCCATCACTCCCATCCTCTCCATGGCCACCTCTGGACTCTCTCCAGCAAGTCCCTGTCCCTCCTCTGTTGGGGAACACGGAGCTGGACCTGGTGCTCCAAGTGGGGATTCACCAGAGCAGAGCAGAGGGACAGAATCAAAGCTGTTTTGTTCCTCTCCAAAATATCCCAAACTCTATAGGAAAACTTGGATCTTCTCCCAGGAGAGAAGGGCAGCAGGTGCATTCCTTGTATCTGCATCACTGCCGTGATTATTCACGTTCGCTCCCTGTGCAATAATTCTATATTTGTGTAGGAATTTCACACTGCAGGGAGGTTTTAAATACTTCTCCTCACTGCAGAGCTGATCCCAGCACGGAATGTACTGGGAAAGGAAAGGAATGTGCACAGTCAGAGGCACAGGCCCTGGGAAGCACATCCATGTGTGCACAGCCATGGCCCACAGGAGCTCCAGGAACAGTCTTTGCCTCCAGCTAAATTGGTCCTTGCTGGCTCTAAACGTGCTCGGGTAAAATATCATCATTTATCTGCATTGCTGAGCTGGTGACATCAGCACAGCTCGTTGTGATTTTGGATTCTTTCCCTGCTGACCTCAAGGATTTAATTGGTTGGAAAGGGCTGTGGATTTCTCCTGTCCACCTGCATTTCCCAGCACAGCTGGAGGGTCTCTTGCTGCTCTGAGGCAAGAAAAGCCTCCAATAATTCATTATCAGCAGCGTCGAGTTGGATTGCTTCTCATTTATTTCTAAATCTGCAGGAGCAGCTCCTTCCCTGGGGCCTCCCCATCCCTAAATCTCAGCCAGAACAAAGATGTCACGACAAGATTCACTGGAGGCTTAAAGCAAGACAAATATTTGAGTTTAGAACATCACTGTTTCCTGATGGGTCCTTTCTATCCCTGAAGGGCCACACGGGGCCAACACAAACTTTTCCTTGTCGAAATATTTAGTTTTGTTTGCAGAACTGACCAATTGTTTCAGATGGCAGTGAGATTAAGAGCTGTGCAATCCACAGATTTCCTTAAAACAAACAAACAAGAAAATCAGTAAATCCCATCCTTTGATTCCAAATATAAAAAATCCCCACAGCTTTCTTGGTATTGAAAGTGGATTTAAGTTGAAGGGAATTGCCTTCCGTGCAGGTTTTGGGTTCTACTTCTTCAGTCAGCAGGACAAACACCCAGCATCGTGTTCTGGCCTCATCATGACTAATTTCAAATTAAATACATGTAAGAAGCCAAACTAAAGGGTAATACAGAAATGGGAGGTTTTATCTCTGACTTTTTCCTCAATCTTTGCTGTCTGAAACAGAAGAAATGCAGTTGGCAACTCTTGGATTTGCTTGGAGATTTGCTTGGACTAATTTCTGTTTGTATGAGCAAAATCTCAGAGTAATGTGATATAAGGCAGATTGATGGTCAACCAGAGAGGAACAAACATCCTTTGATGGTGCTTTTATCCCCTGAGTAAATAAGGCTAAGAAACTGCAGAGAGTCCTTTAAGACATTTCCTGCTTCTTTCTTGGATCATTCCCACATTAGGGACATTCTGCTCCTTTGAACTCAATTTAAATTTCATTTAGTGGGGCTCAAAAAAAAAAAATCTTTCCAGTTTGAAAATGTAAAATGGGAGGTGAAACAAGACAAGCAGAACATGGACTGGTTGTTTTTCTTGTACTTTTAAAGCCTGTGATTGCTGAATTATTGTTGTAAGAACTGCAAGAGGCAAGAAATGTAAGTCCAGATATTAATTTCAAGAAAGGCTTAGTGAGTTTTCTTTAACACCATCTGACCTCTTACATTTGGAGAATTCTTTGCTTTCTGTATTTATTTATTCCCAGTTGGAACAAATCTGTAGGGACAACACATGGCCAAGGAGACCCTGAGCATGAGCTAAGAGACAAACACAGAACAGGGTCATAAAATCACAGAATTAAGGTTGGAAAAGACCCTTAAGGTCATCCGGTCCAACCATTAACCCAGCACTGCCAAGGCCACCACTAAACCGTGTCCCCAAGTGCCACATCCACACACTTTTTGAGCAATTCCAGGGAGGTGACTCCACCACTGCCCTGGGCAGCCTCTTCAGTGCTTTAAACCATGAAAAAGATGTATCCTAATATCCAACAGCTGAACCTGCCCTGGCACAACTTGAAACCATCCAGTGCCTGAAGGAGCCAACAGGAAAGATGGACAGAGACTATTTCCAAAGGCCTGGAGGGACAGGGCTCAGGGAATGGCTTCCCCCTGCCAGAGGGCAGGGATGGATGGGAGATTGGGAAGGAATTGTTCCCTGCGAGGGTGGGGAGGCCCTGGCACAGGGTGCCCAGAGCAGCTGTGGCTGCCCCTGGATCCCTGGCAGTGTCCAAGGCCAGGTTGGACACTGGGGCTTGGAGCAGCCTGGGACAGGGGAAGGTGTCCCTGCCATGGCAGGGGTGGCACTGGATGGTCCCTTCCAAACCAAACCATTCGGAGAATCCTTAATTCTCTTTGATTTCCATGAGAAGAACAGGAAACACAAGTACAAGTACCTGTCACAAATTCAGGAATTGGATCTACACAAGGCCACTCGGGTCTGGGGGGTGTCTGTACCACCAGGTTTTGTTCTTTTCATTGTCCATGATTTTCACTCCAATCCCCCGAACCTTTTTGTGACATCACAGCCTGTCAGTGGAATCATTAAGGCTGGAAGAGGCCTCCAAGAGCATCAAGTCCAAGCCTTGTGCCCACCCTCTGTGGGTCTTTGTCACAGATCACCAACGCCGGTGCCAAGGGACAGCAGGGCTGAAACCCCCACCCGCCTCTGCCTCCATCCCAACACCTTTGTCAGACCCAGCTCGAGCTGAGCCAGACCTTGGAACAGCCATGGAGTGTAACAGCACAGAACCTCTTTCTCACGAGAAAATCTTTCTGTTTATGGTAAACACAGGATAAGGTGTTCAGAGCTCCTTTGGGAACAGGCGGTGAACGCCTGTGGCCAATCAGCCCCGACGGGTGGAGGGCTGTGGCCAATCCCAGTGAGCATTCATTTTGTATAGAAAAGCTGCATTTAAATAAATAATTCCCTTTTCATGGCAATCTCTCTCATGTGCCTCTTGTTTCGACATCGGCTCAACAGCGACAATGGAGGAGTTCCAGTTTTATCTGGGAGTTAAAAACAGGCTGAGGAGCTGGGAAGAGCTGAGGAAGCAGAGCCAAAGCACAACACGAAGTGCACACACGTCCCTGCCATGGGCACAGCCCTCTGTGGGATGGGCACCACCAAAAGCGTGTTGGTGTTGGAATTATGGCTCCTCCAAGGAGTCAGGACAAAACTTCTGGGGATTTCAAATAATTTGCTAGACTAGAAACATTCAGAGTAAAAAAAATCTCCCCCTTTTTTCTTCAGATGAAAGGGAATGAAAGAGGTAAAATCCTAAAATAATAGGGTAAGTTCCCAACCAGCCTTAGGGGACAATATCTGCTGTCTAAAATGATGCCAGGTTTAAGATTCTCCAAGAAATGGTGGTTTTTTGGGTCTGCAGTTAAAGGTCTTCTCCAATCTTATGGATTCTGTGGTTCCATGGATCTGTTCTGTGTTTGTCTCTTTGCTTGTGCTAAAGCTTGTCTTGGACACGTTAAAGATGTCAAGTGGAACAAACCCAGGAAAGCAAGGAATGAGATCGTGGAAAGTCCATCTCAGGAAGTGCTGTCAGGGTGGGAAAGGAAGGACAAACTCAGCTCAAAAATTCAGGGATAAGGGGAAGAGGATCAGCGTGGCTGGAACCTGGGAGAAAACAAGTTTAACACCTTTGGAAGATGGGAGAGACAACTCCAGAGGGCTGCAAGGAATTCCAGAATCACTGAGGGTGGAAAAGGCCTCTCAGATCATCAAGTCCAACTGTTCACCCAGCACTGCCAAGCCCACTACAAAACCATGTCCCCAGGTGCCACGAACATCCACAAAGCTTTTAAATCCTGCCAGGGTTGGTGACTCCACCAATTTTCCGCTGTGGCTTTGTCAGGTATGGAATAGTCCTGGAATCTTCCAGCTCCTACAAGCTGGCATTTTATATTTCATTGGAACAGACTGGAAGGATCCAGCTAATTCAATGATGTCACAAAAGAAAGACTCCCTTTGAACTGAGCTGTTACAACTCATTAGACAAAGTGTCCTTACTTTAATTATTCCAGATGATGGCAAAAAGATTAATTCAATGTTCTACACAAAAGATGTCAAGGTTAATGATTCAATCAGGAACAAAACTGCTGGCGGGGAGAAGGCTCCATATGAGAGACCTTTTGATATGAAATGAATAAAAACAATTAAAGATTTAAGTATTGAAGATGACACAATAACCCAACCTCCCCCACAAATGCTGTATTTTCCATTCAGGTTCTTCACGTAAACAGACCTTTGCTCTCCCCATTATATTTTTTTCTGCAAACAAATTCACTCAGACCTTTATTTATTCCACAAAATGCTGGAAAAAAAACCCTTCAAACATGGAGCTGGTGGCAGGGGGCGGTGTGAAAATCAGCCTGTTCAACGGCAGCGTGTGTCACCCAATCTGTCCCTTGGCTCCGTGCCTGCAGGGGCTGTGCAGAGCCAGGCTCAGGGTGGTATTTAAAGCTCTAATTCATCCCACCAGCTCCGTACTACAGGAGTTGAGTGGAATGAAGAGTTTTTTCCAGTCAAATCTGACCGTCTGTTTTTCCATGAGTGAAGGAATCACCGGGTTGAACACACTGAGGGGAACTCCCCCACTGTGGGAATTGTCACTGCTCTCTGAGCTTGACTGGAGCAAATCCAGAGGAGGCCACCAGGATGTTCAGGGGGATGGAGAAACTCTGCTGGGAGGAAAGGCTGGGAAAAATGGGAATGTTCAGCCTGGAGAAGACAAGCTCTGTGGTGACCTCATTGTGGCCTCCCAGTGCCTGAAGGGAGCCTGCAGGAAAGATGGAGAGAGACGATTTCCAAGGGCCTGGAGGGACAGGACAAGGGGGAATGGCTTCAAATTGAGAGAGAGTAGGGATAGGCTGGATATTAGGAAAAAATTCTTGGCTGTGAGGGTGGGGAGGCCCTGGCACAGGGTGCCCAGAGCAGCTGTGGCTGCCCCTGGATCCCTGGCAGTGTCCAAGGCCAGGCTGGATGGGGCTTGGAGCACCCTGGGACAGTAGAAGGTGCCCCTGCCCGTGGCAGGGGGTGGGACTTGGTTGTCTTTAATATCCCTCCCAGCCCAGACCGTTCTATGATCAAAAGGTCCTAATTAATTATAAAATCACCTCTAGGATCCTAATTTTAACTGGATGTCTTTAGTAGAGCACTTGAAAGATGTTTAGATGTATAATTAGGGAGGGATTGAAGGCTCACTGAATTAAAACTCTGACAAGCTCAAGGCTGGACTTTGGCCCAGGAATGGTCACCAGGGCTGTGCTTTGCCTTGTCCCCGGCTGACCTGGATCTGTCACTGCACCGGCTGGGCTTTAGGGAGAACAAGAACCAAGCTGTGGTTTCTCAAGGAAAACATGGGGTTTCCAGGTCCCTTGGATTTTCATAGAATCATAGAATCCTGGAATATCCTGAGCTGGAAGGGACCCACAGGGATCAGAGTCCAGCCCCTGTCCCTGCACAGATCCCCCAACAACCCCACCCTGGGCACCCCTGGCAGCGCTGTCCAAACGCTCCTGGAGCTCTGGCAGCCTCGGGGCCGGGACCATTCCCTGGGGAGCCTGGGCAGTGCCCAGCACCCTCGGGGGGAAGAACCTTTCCCTGACATCCATCCCAGCCCTGACACAGCTCCAGCCCTTCCTGGGCTCCTGTCCCTGTCCCCGAGCAGAGCTCAGCCCCTGCCCCTCCGCCTCCCCTCGGGAGGAGCTGCAGCCCCCGAGGAGTCTCCCCTCAGTGTCCTCTGCGCCAGCTGAACAAGCCAAGTGCCCTGAGCCGCTCCTCAGACCCTTCCCCAGCTCCGTGTCCCTCCTTTGGACACTCTCCAGCAGCTTTGGATCTTTCTTACATAGTGGTGACCATTTTTAGTTAAACCTGTAAAAACTGGATGTAAAATATACCAGAAAACCTCATTATAAAGCCCAGCACAGCTGACTGAGCCTCTGTTCCTTGTTGCTTTTTCCTTCTGGTAAATGTTTGCCCCTTTCGTTCTGAATTGCTCCAACAAAGCCCCAACACTTTGTGTTTTCCTGCTGTGTGGTGACAAGGGCCGACCTCTCCCTGCACTCCTCCCACAAAGGCTTTTGTGTTTCCACGTTGCTAAGGAGGGAAGACCTGGGAGCTCTGTACCTTGTTGGCTTTCCCTTCTCCTCCCTCACGCCCCAAAGTGCTCTGTGTGACTTTAGTCTTTTCCCCTTGGCAGCCTCCACGAGAAGGAATGGATTCAATACGGAATTTAATCTGTAGTTAAACAGACAGAAGGGAATGGTCAGAGGGGAAGGGTTGCAATGTTCTGCTGTGAAACTGCAACAATACCACGTGGAACTGGGGTGCTGTTGGATTATCCCGGTAAAGGGAGCCCAGGTTGGGGCAGTGCAGGGCAGGGACACCTCCCACTGTCCCAGGTGCTCCAAACCCCATCCAGCCTGGCCTTGGACACTGCCAGGGATCCAGGGGCAGCCACAGCTGCTCTGGGCACCCTGTGCCAGGGCCTCCCCACCCTCACACCCAACAATTCCTTCCCAATATCCCATCCATCCCTGCCCTCTGGCAGTGGGAGCCATTCCCTGTGTCCTGTCCCTCCAGGCCCTTTCAAGCAGTCTCTTTCTCTCTCTCCATCTTTCCTGCAGGCTCCCTTCAGGCACTGGGAGGCCACAATGAGGTCACCTCAAAGCTTGTCTTCTCCAGGCTGAACATTCCCAAGTCCCTCAGCCTTTCCTCCCAGCAGAGCTCCTCCATCAGCAGCAAATCCAGCAGGAAAAACCAAACTCATGAGGGTGCAAGCACAGAAGAACTGATCCTGACACAAACTGCTGGCTCAGCTTCAAAAAGATCTGAGTTCAATGAATCTTTTATGATTGATGCCATCCTTTATTGCCACATGTTTTGCTGCTTTGTTTTCTGAGGTTTAGGATGGCCTCTAGTGGCCCGCAGGATGTGCAGGGAGAGACCCCGTTTGGTTTGGCCGAGCAGGGCAGGCACAGAGCAGGGACACAGGGACAGCCCAGGCTGGACTGAACAAGCTCCAGACAGCAAATCCTTCCCATGTCAAATATTAAATATTAGATCGACTTAACAGGAAAAAGGGAATGGATTTAAGGTGAAGAACGGGAGATTTAGATGGGATATGGGGAAGAAATTGGCTGTGAGGTGCTGGAGGACTGGCCCAGAGCAGCTGTGGCTGCCCCTGGATCCCTGGAAGTGTCCAAGGCCAGGCTGGACGGGGCTTGGAGCAGCCTGGGACAGTGGAAATGTCCCTGCCATGGCAGGGGTGGCACTGGATGACTTTAATGTCTCTTCCAACCCAAACCATCCCATGATTACTTACAAGGTGCATTTTTCTCTCTGCAAACAAACACTGAGCGTTTCCCAGGCATAATTTAATTTGTTCTCTCTGAAAAAGCTGCCTTTGCAAAATCTCTGCCTAATTAGGGCAGCAGGGACGTGATCAGGTTTGAGGTTTGTGTCTGACGGCGTCACTTGGGTACGAAATGAGATCAGTGAGCTCATCGTGGTCCCCAAAGGACAGATTTGGACATCTCCAGGCACTGCTGCGACATTCAGGTACCTGAACATCCCCTGGAGCAGGACCCGAGGAAGTCACAGCCCATTGGGTTCATGGCAAGGCTGGAAATCAGGAGGAAAAACGGCTCCTGTTGTGGAACTCATCCCAATTCGTCTGTCTGGGGACAGAGCAGGAGCAGGAGAGGAGGTGATGAGCATCCCAATCTCCTCCGGAATCCTGGGGTCGGCACATTTCTGTCCCAAGTCTGTTTGAGTTGGATTTTAATCACAAAACCACACAGGAATAATTTTTTTTTTTGTTAGCAATTTCCTTTATTTGAGGAAAAAGTGGTGTGAGGGATTGCTCCTGGAAAGCCAAATCATCTCCACATGGTCTGGGAGAGGTTTTTGGGACGAGGGACCCCTGGTTCTCCTCCCAAAGTCATTTTGTGTCACCAACACATTTTCTCATGGTCAGTAATGGCAATGCTGCTGTTGGAGACCAATTTGTTGCCCAAAATTCATCCCATCAACCCCATTATTTATTGGTTGATTAAAAATCCAAACGCTTTTCCATTAGTGTTGCCACAACCCCATTTTTACACCCAAAATTTTCCCAAACAAAGCCTTATCCAGGTGACGTGGGCGCTCCTGAGGGTTTGGAATGGATTCCCAACCCAAAGTGCATTTTTGTACCTATGGTTCAGCACACTGGGCCCCCAGTTTTACCCAGATCACAACAACTTCCTAAAGTAAGGAGGGTTTAAGGTGTGTCAGCTGCTCAGCCAACCAACCTCAGCTTGCATTTCCTGAGTGACTTCCATAACATTTGGAATTTGCTTGCAGAGGGAGCAGAGCTGTGAGGAGCCCCGAGCAACCTCTCACTTGGACAAGGAGCCTCAAGGCATCGAAATGCCTTGGAAACGTCGCTCTGGGCAATGTTTTACACTGAATATATTCATTCTCCTGGCGTTTTATTTCAGCACGTGCACAGCAGCAGGTAGGATGGACCTTGTGGTGATTATTTCACGGAATGTTCCAGGGAAACTCTGAAATTTTAATTGAGGCAGAGGGGTGTGTGAGGATTTTTTTAAAGGGAATTAGGAATGTGTATTTATGTGTCGATTCTGTGTCTAAATATTTTTAAGCTGGGATTAAATAATAGGAGAGTGCATTCAAAAATTCCTGAAAAATGTCTGTGCCTGCACATGCACACAGTGCAGAGGCAGGAAATCAAGGCAGACGGTGATTAAACACTTTCTAACCATTGTGGATTATTTTGAGGATGAAAAAGAGAGAAAAAATCCCAAAGAGTTAAGATTTGAGCATATTCCCCGTGGTGGGAGGGGAGGTTTGCTGTGTTTTAAAGCTGTAGAAGGGGACAGGGAGGAGGTTGAACAAGTGGGGACCGAGTCCCACACGCGCTGAATCCTTTGGAACTGGAAGTTGTCCTTGCTATTTTTCCCTCTGGATACCCACGGGAAGGAGACCTGAATCCTTCAAACCGGTTTTAAACTGAAAAAAGGGAAATTTAGGTGAGATACTGGGAAGGAATTGTTGGCTGTGAGGGTGGGGAGGCCCTGGCACAGGGTGCCCAGAGCAGCTGTGGCTGCCCCTGGATCCCTGGCAGTGTCCGAGGCCAGGCTGGACAGGGCTTGGAGCACCTGGGACAGTGGGAGGTGTCCCTGCCATGGCAGGGGTGGAATGGGGTGAATTTTAAGGTCCCATCCCACCCAAACCATTCCAGGATCCCATGAATCTCCCTGGATCAGGCAGCAGTAACGCCCAAGTTCTTTCTAGGAAGAGTTCAGGGAGAGACTTTTAATATGTGATGGGATTGTGCCCAAATTCCATTTTTTGGATAAACACAACCCCCAAACCCATCATCCACAGTGATTTCTTTACCCTTGGCTGCAAATATCTGATGTCTGAGAGTTCAGCACAAGGAAAAAAATGTGCCTGAAATTTCCTCCCACATAAACCTGTCCTGACGCTTCAACACTCAGAGGTAAAACTGCAGCTGAGTCTAAGAATAAAAAAATATAAAATTATTGTGGTGTAAGAAATAACTCCTAGAAAAAGGGTTTCAGTACTCAGCGCATTTTTAAAGCTCAAAACCTCCCAAATTTCCCTCACATAAAGATTTTACCAATATCTGACATCTTAAATTTCTAGAATTAGGCGACGAAAGCAGCAACCGTGAGGTGGAAATTCAGAATGAAAAGAAAAAACCAAAACAGAAAGAGAAACTCTTTACATGAAATTATAAAAGAAAAAAAAAACTCTAAATCCAGGCAGTTTAGAGAGGGCTTGGAACAACCTGGGATAGTGGAAGGTGTCCCTGCCCATGGCAGGAGTGGGACTGGGTGAGCTTTAGGGTCCCTTCCAACCCAATTCTTTTTATGATTCTATAAATATTTGAATTATTGTAGAGAAATCTCTGCCTCTCAGGGGGGCTGAGGAGGAGATGCTCCCTCCACTGTGCCTCCCACTCCTCATCCTGAGGGGTTCCTTGGGAAAAGGGGTTCCAGTCCCTGCCTGGAACAGTCGTGGCTCTGTTACACACAGTGACTGTGTCCGGAGCAGATGGATCAGGAGACCCGGTTCAGATAAAAGATCCCAAAAGAAAAAGCAGCATGCTCGAATCTCACCAAAAATTCCAAAATCACACAGAATCCCAGAATATCCTGAGCTGGAAGGGACCCACAGGGATCATCAGCCCAGCCCCAGGCCCTGCACAGACCCCCCAACAACCCCACCCTGGGCACCCCTGGCAGCGCTGTCCAAACGCTCCTGGAGCTCTGGCAGCCTCGGGGCCGGGACCATTCCCTGGGGAGCCTGGGCAGTGCCCAGCACCCTTTGTAATCACTTAAATTAATCAATTAATTAACTAAAAAATGCAAAATTAATGAAAGCCTTCTCCTCACATTCCTAATTTCTTAATTTCTGCTGAGCTTTGAGCCCTCTCTGTTTCCCAGCAGGTCTCAGGAGGTTGGTTCTTGGCGTGAAGGACCCGGCAGAGATCGTGGAGAAGCTGCCAGAGCCCAAACTCCCCACGCTGGGACTTGTGCCAGCCTCAGATGGGAACTGTGGGTCTGGAACGGGCACAGGTACAGCCCTGGGGGACAGATTTCTGCCCTGGCCGCCTCTCCTTGGGCACAGCACCGTGGATGAGTTGTCCCCACAGCCCCTGAACCCCTCCCTGGTGCCCGCAGAGCCCTCGAGCCGCGGCCCAAAGCCCCCACGGCACAAAGGGCACACACATCGCTGTCCCCCCGCCACGAGGGTGACAGTGGGGACCCTCCCCAGCCATCCCCTGGTGCTGAAGGATCTTCTCCCCTTCCAGGCCTGCACATCTCCATCAGTGCCAGAGCCCGGCGTCTCCAGCGCAGGAGGAGCAGAACTTGGGACCCTTCTGCAGCCGCCCTGTGGGCACTGACAGGTCTGGTGGCACCTGGCACGGGGGGCACGGGGGATCCTGCAGGGACCCCCTCATTTCCTGGCCCCACGGGGCTGCCCAGACCCACTCGGTACCCGAGGACTGAGTGCAAGAGGCCACCGAGCTCCAAGGACCCCTCCAGGATGGACATCCTGAGCAGCATCGCGGCAGGTGAGGCCTTTTACAATTTATTAAAGAGTGATCAGCTGATTCTTTTATTTCATTTAGTGTTTGAAACAGTCTATTTGGAGACAGATCATCATCCTTCCAGTGGAAGGTGTCCCTGCCCACGGCAGGGGTGGGATGAGATGATCTTGAAGGTTTCTTCCAACCCAACCCATTCTGGGATTCTGTGGACATCCTCAAGAAGTGTTTTCTCTCCTCTCCCAGTGCCAACTGAAATGTGTTCATACCCCTTAAACCAGGGAGATTTCACATGATTTTCTGGATACTTTTCCTCTGTGGTGAATTGTCTGTGTGTGGTTACTCCTTAGGAACTCCCCCTGTGCTGTGCAATTGCTTCAGTTCCCCCCGTGCAGACCAAGAGATGCTGGGGTCACTCAGGGCACGACTTTGGGCTGCAGGGCCAAAATCACAGACTTGTCTGCATATTTGTGCCCTTTGGCAGCCAAAGGTTTTTGTTTGAGCAGCCACTCACAGGGAGCATTGTCGAAATTCTCCTTTCAGCTGTCAACGTTGCGTCATGTTCTAATTTTAGGCAGTCACCTGCGTCACAGGAGGGTTTGGGTGTGGGGTACCCCTGGCAGAGCAGCTGCTGAGAGGATTTCTGTTCAGACAGCAGCAATAAACTGAGATGGTTCCCTAATCCAGAAGTAAATGAAAATAAAATAGGGGGAATCTCTTCCTTCCACAGCCCTGGGATGGTTTGGATTTCAAATGCAGTTCTCGGTTAATGCCAGCAGAAGGAAGTATTTGGTTACAAAACCAACTGGTAAAACCTGATAAATCAATCAGAGTTTAGTGAGTGTTCACTGACATGGGACAGGCAAAGAATGAAAGTTGTTGTGAATTCCTGCTCAAGCTTCTTCATTCCCATTGAGCTTTCCTTTGCCCCAGCAGCACAAGTGCAGGAATTATCCTCATTTCAGAGCTGAAGTTCTCTTAAGGAAGTTAATTCCTGGTTCAAATGGCAGGTTTGAGAAGGAAATTATAAATTAACCCACAGCCTTTCTGAGGGTGCTGCATTCCTCCCAAACCAGTCAGGCCTTTCCCTTCACTTTCATTTACTGGTGAAATTGGCAGTGTGCAGCCAGGTGTCCATGCCAGGGAGTTGCAAACACGGGTTCTGATAAAAGGAAATGATGCTGGGTTATGTAAACGTGACTGGAGAGGCATCAGAAGAGAACGGCTTTTGTTTAAGGGCTCTCACGTCATCCCCTGCAGCGACCATCACAAAGGTGTTTGGGGTAGGTCCTATTGCCACGGGGAGATGTTGCCTGCAAAAATTAATTTAACTTTTAATTTTTAACAGTATCAGGCCTCCCTCCTGTATAGGTACCAGGTGCAGGTGTCTGTGAAGCTCTTCCATCCAGGATTTTGATACTCAAACTAAAATAAGCAGAGTCCACTGGGCTGTTTGTACATAAAAGTCCGAGTGAAAACCAAGGGGTTCTGCCATTTTGCTTAACCTTGAAGACCCTCAGAACCATTCCCAAAGCGCCTCTGTTTCAATTTTATTATTTTATTTACCTCTGGTTTCTTTACCTCCAAAGCTGGGATGATTCCTCTCCAAAGCTGGGATGATTCCTCTCCAAAGCTGGGATGATTTTTCCCCTCCCCTCCAATTTACCAACCTTTTTAACGCAGGAAGATGAAGCCAAAGACAGATCACGTCAAAGAGGCGACCCAGGCAGAAATGAGTCGTGAATCACAAATTGTTTCTCCCTTAGTAACGCTTGAGAAAAGGTCAAGGATGTTCAATTTACCCAATTCTTGCACAATCAGGCAGGAATAGATGCACGTCAGTCCCTCACATCATGACAGGTGTAGTTGAGGTAATTTCAGCAACTCTGGGAGGAACTTTTAATCTTTCTGTGTTATCCAAGCAATGAAGAGGGTCTTTGTATCACAGAAATTTTACAGAGAAATAATATTTATGTGAATGAATCCAGACTTCTAAAACCTATTTAGTTCCTCAATTAGGAAAACTGAATTTACATTAATTTTGTTACTAATGTATATGCCAGTGTTGGCTGGTTCTTTACCTGTGAAAGAAGTATTTTTAATATAAATGATCTCCAGCATTTGCAAAAAACCCTTGAATATTCAAAGCAGAACTGTCCCCTACAAGTTGTACAAGTATAAAATAACTTTTCAATCCAACCAAACTGAACATTTCATTAATACTCATAAAAACCTCCAGCTGAGTGTATTAGAATTGGTTTCCAGAGAATTTCAGGTCATCCAGACAAGCATTTACTTTCCTTCAGGCATCTGTTGGAAAACTGTCCCTCTCAACCTAGAACTGAGCTGGTGATGAAGCCTCTCCATCAGGGGTTAAAAAGGTTTTGGGTCTTTCCTGAGCACAGGGTTTGGTGAGAATTAAATAAAAAGAGATGGAAAATGCAAACAAGAATTTATTTATTTTTCCTGAGTTCACCTTGAACAAGAAATGCTGGGTTTGGAAGAGGTGTGAGAGGAAAGGGAAGAGGATTCTGGAAAGGACTTGAGGGATGAAGGAACCCAAACCCAAAGAGAGTCTGTTCACCTGTAGATCAATCCTGATAAAGAATTAAAAGGATAAAGCACCAAACTCAGCATTGGCGATGGCTCAAAATAGTTGAAAATCTTTCAAATTCTCATCTGGATTCAGGGATGTGGCAGCTCTTCCTTAAACTTTATCCACCACCCCACGGATCTGCAAGTGCAACACGGATTTGCTGGATTTTGCTGCTTTATCCACAGGTTTTACCCCTGGGCATCCCTCAGGGAAGTTCTCCTGAATCCCTTTGTCTGTTCTCCAGGGGAGGAATCCCAGGGGACGACGGAGACTGTGCCAAGCTGTCAGTTTGCAGTTTTGGCAGTGGATGTACCCTCAGTGCCAAGGAATGAGGGCTGGGAAGGAAGGATGAACCCAAGGGGCTTTTCTTATCAATCACCCTGGGCTTGTGCTGCTCACAGCGACCCACAAAGAGCTTCAGGAAATGTTTGCTCGTCACTCAGAGCAGAGTTGTGCGGCTGAAATGTAAACTCCAAGCCCAGCCAAACTCCTGTCTCCGTGCCCACCCTCAGCTTAAATATCTGCCAGATGAATGTGCGATTGTGGCCTCCGAGGGTGTAGACCTGTCCCCATTCCTGCTCGTTTCATGCTCACATTCACTCCCGCTGACCTTTTCAAGCAGAGAGTTTCTTATTTACCTTCCCTAGAGGGAAAGTACCAGGCTCTAATTTGAAAATCCTCGGGCTGTCAGGTACAGGTGTGGCCCAAACCTCCACCGAGGGCTGGTTATGCAAGGGGCTGGAGTTTAAGAACAAACCCCCCTTGACCATCACACTCATCTTGTCCCCTGCCGTGTCAGGGTCACTCCTGTGCTGCCCAGAGCAGCAGATCGCCAAGGGAATTTGGGAAAATTTCGAATCTTGTCAGAAAAGTCTGATCTTGTAAGGAAAAAAAAAAAAAGGATGGATTGGACGATAAATTTATCCCGATCTAAGATGAAGGTTTTGTGTGTTGTCATTGGATTATGCTGCTTTTCTGGTAAGTTAAATTTATGTAATTATTTATTTTAATTTACTTATTTGTTTATTTAATTTATGAAATACTTAATGTAACGATTTAATTTAAAAATATGTAATTTACTTTTTTATTTAAAAACTCTGTCAATACATTTGGTACAGCTGAACAGATTTTGCAGATTAAATTATGACCCCTAAAACTAAAAACGTACCAGGTTTTATTCCCCTCTAATCACTTCAGACAACACTGATAATTAAATCTATCCAGAATTTGTGATACAAGTGAAAAACCCCAAGAACTTTGGAGTGCTGGGCTGATCTTGCTCATGGTCTTGTCAATTTTTAGCACTTTTACTCATCAGATAAAAGAAAAAAATAACAGAGAAGACAATATTTATTTTTCAGATTTATTGAATATCATTAGAGAGGGAATTGCCAAAGCTGAGGCCATCTAATTTAATGTAGCAAAAACCAAAATATAAATTGCAACATTTGTTTTTAGTTAATTTTATTTTCTGAAAAAAGATGAACGAGATGTTAATATTTATTTTATACATGGATCATTTACATTCCTCAGTTGGGTTTTGAAATCATAAAAAGAGGGGAGGGGAATCCAAATCACAATTGTTAATAGAAAATAATCAAGCTAAAAATATTTTGAGAATTTTACGATATTTTCCAATGGTGTATTTTCTACCCATGAAAAAGTGGGTAAAAATGACATTTTCAATGGCAATGAAATGACAGAGGGTTTGGAGTGCTCCAGTCTCTGAAATTATATTTCTTATAACATGAAAATTAGCTCTGGAAATGTCTCTGAAATTAAAATTTAGAAGGAACTTAATAATCTAAAATGTAATATTTCTTTTAATCAAGCTGGAATTACTTGTTTTCTATATGGAGAAGCAGTTTTGTGGTAGTGGTTACTCAAGGGTTTATAAATTTCATTTTATGGAATAAACAGGACACCAAGGACTTGAAGTCCCACTGACTTACAGAACTGTCCAAGAGTTAATTAATTAATTCATTCAAATTACTAGAGACATTTTAATTGCATTGGTGCCAACATATAAAATGCCTTTGTTCACACAACCAGCAGCTTAATTGAAATCAGATTTAAATTAAAGGCAATTAAGGCTGTTTTAATTCTGAGTTAGAGGGGAAACACAGGAGCTAACCATTGCTTTATTTTATATGAGTTCAAAAACACTTGGAGCTTGTAATATTAATAAAATTACATTAATTTCAATTAAGTTACCCTGTCTTGGTAAGATTTAGGCTGGTTTTGTCTGAGCTGGTGAATAGAATTCTGCACAAGGATTCCTGCCCAGAGCCAGATTTTAAGTGCAGGTGGAGGTGGAAATATTCCCCTTTTGCCTCTGCAATGCAAAAAAAATCCAGCTTTGATTTAAAGCACGGAAACTGCTGTTAGGAATTCCTGACTGGGATCAGGAAATCCCTGGTGCATTGTAGTGATGGAACTTTGGTATTTTGGTGAATCCTCTGTGGATTCACCAAATGTTCCTTTAGAAGGACAAGGGTCACGTCCTTAACTCTGTGGTTTGCAATTCAATCTGAATATTTGAATGTCTGAAAAATTCCTGCTTCAATATGAATATATCCGATTATTGTTAGAAATGTGTGATCCGTGTTGCTTCCCAGAGGAGTTTGGAGTACAGAGAGGTGGGAGATGGAGAGTTCGGCTCTGTGCATCACCAGATCTCTCTGAAAAATCCCTCAAAACAAGTTTATTAGGCATGGCCAGGAACGGCTTAAAATCTACAGGTGGTACAGAAAAAAAGGAGGAATTGAACCATTCACTAGATATTTATATAGAAAATAATACATATTTTTATATAGAAAATAATGTATAAAAATATAAGTGCACCCAGGTACAGGGATTCCAGTGTGACATGTTTTAGGAAAAACCCTTCTTATTCCTGACATTTATAGAGATCTGTATCCTGTTCCTAATAAGAAATATGTATTTATATTTATATTTATATTTATATTTATAT
>VZTJ01004213.1:117585-134933 GCA_013397795.1 Orthonyx spaldingii | reverse complement strand
AACAACTGACAGAACAAGAGGAGACAGTCTCAAGTTGCGCCAAGGTAAATATAGGTTAGATATTAGGAGGAACTTTTTTACAGAAAGAGTGATAAAATATTGGAATGGTCTGCCTGGTAAGGTGGTGGAGTCACCATCCCTGGACGTGTTTAAAAAGAGATTGGATGTGGCGCTCGGTGCCATGGTTTAGTTTAGTTGAGGTGTTAGGACAGAGGTTGGACTCGATGATCTTGAAGGTCTCTTCCAACCTGGTAATTCTGTGATTCTGTGATTCTGTGAAATAGAAGGAGTCTGGATGGGAATAAAAGGAGAAGCAAGGAATGACAGGCACTGTTATATAGAAGTAGCATAGCAGAGACTATGGGAAGAGAGAAGATGAACAGGAGGAAGGGCAACTCTATGAGGAGCAAAGAGGAGAAAAGAGATCAACAGACTGGGAAAAGGGAAATGCAATGATAGAAGGGCCAGAAAACTGTTAATGGAAAAATGAGAACAGAGAGAAGAAAGAGAGGTGGCACATTTTGTTATTTAGTGTAAGGCTTAATGTGTCAGGTACTCAGAAGAATTTCTAATCTAAATAAGGCAACTGAGTCATCTTCTTAACCTGAATTCTCTAAGCGTTCTCTTATGACCAGATGAATGTATGTGTCATCTCATAATGTGATTATGACAGAAGATGCAAGCAAAGCAGGTTTGAACTCAGTATCTGTAGCATATAGGGAGAGCTCTTAGGAAACTTGGGAACAGATGGAAAGTCAGTGAACCTATCCAACTTTTAAAGCAGAATGCTTGAGAAAGTTGCTTTTATGTTGGAAATACTACTTAAAGATCAGCACACACACACACACCCCTTCACTTTCCCACTCGAAGGAGAATTGATATTAGTCCTTTGAGTTTAGCCACATTTCAGCTGAAGGAGCTATGCAGAACTTGATCCTGTAATAATTTTTTAGCCACAAAAGATACTTTGCCTACTCACCATATAAGCAGCCGGGTGCAGCACAGACATTTATTCAGTCAACTTTTCTGCAGAGAAAAAATCAAATTCCCGCCAATGAGCAAAAAGAGCTTAAGACAACATCCATTTACTTGTGTTCATTTAACAAGGCTTAATAAGACCCTGTACAATATTGCAGCTTGTTGCTCCTCAGTAACTTTTCATATCTCGTTTATGTTGTAGGGGTGAATTTGATTTCTCTATCTGCCACCCTCTCTCTGCACCCATGTGTGACATTGAACTGCATTGCTTTGGCCAAAATTACCAAAGTAATTTCTGTAATACAGTCCTAAATGGCACTCTCAGATTTAAGGTGAAATTGTTTCTCAAAATACTTTTACATAACTTGAAGAAGAAAATGTTATACAAACTGAAAATTTTACTGTTTTTCCTACAGGTTTCCTTACTCAAATGCATACATATTGCACTGTTGGCTTTTCATGCAAGAAATACTGTGAGAAGTTTAGGCACAGATTAGTTCAAATAATTTTATTCATCAGCTATGTGTGGAAACACAGGATACTGAGAGAGCCATCAGTAGGCTAAGAGATAATTTAAAGTGATACTGCCAAATTCTCAAGTGCCACTTCAGTACATCAGTGGATTAGTGTTTAAGCATTACTTTAAAATGCTTTGCAGACTCCAATGTGGTCTGCTTGGCAAGGGGAGCATTTTGAAAAACTGAAAATGTGAGGGCTAGATAACAATACTGCCGAAATGCTGTACAGGTTGTAGGACAATTCAGAACCTGAAATGAGAGCTGGTTCCCTCCCTTCTGTGACCAGTAAGGTTTGTGTGCCTGTGTGATATAACAATATGTAGTGAATTATAAGATCTGGTAAACTAAAGTAACAAATTAATTACTATTGTGATTTTGAAGTCCATTGATCTTTCTCCCTGTTCAAGACGGGGATGGCAATGTGAGCTATTATCAATGTAACATTTACTGGGAAAAAAGCAACACTAGGGGAAGTTAAAATTAGAGCAGTCTTCAGTTTTTGCAATATTAAAATACAGATGATGAATCACAGTCAATATAGATAAACCACTTTCCTTCACAACGCTGATGTAGGATGGGAGAAAATGCTCCCCATTCAAATATCCTGTTGGATGCCTGTATATTATCCGACAGGCAGTAATCAGGGCAAAGCACTACTGAAATTAATTCCTATAATACTGAGGGGTTTAATGAAAATCCTGATGACAAATTGTCTTTGTTGTTCTCTTCACCATTTTCTCTCTTGTATCCCAGGTTAATTACACAGCATTTTAAGAGAAGCTTTTTGAGCATACTATACATGTTGAAAGAAAAGTAAAATGCTGTCAGAGTCTGGAACTTGCCCAGACTCTCATAAACATATATTAATTTAATTCTGATAGTATTTTAATCTGAGGGTTCATCGTTTAAATTTTTACCTGTCAAACACTCATTCAGCTTCTCTTACTGTAACAGGTGGAAACAAAAAACCAGTATTCTCCCTCTTGCTTGTCTTTTGTAAATAAAATGAAAGAAAAAGTAATTGCGCATCTCACAACCTCATGATTTAGGACTAAAAAATACAATTACAGAATGTTTAAATTAGGCACTGCTGTGAGTTGCAAAGCAGGCAATACAAGGTTGCCGAAAAGTGAAACAGATGTTGACAAGCAGCAAGTAAAATTCATGGGATGTTCAGTTGGGAGGGGTTCTTTGTAATCTCAATTTTATTTTCCAACCATATTGTCAGACTTAGTCATGGATCGTTATTTACAAATTAGTATTTAAAATTATAAATAATCTAAATTATTTATAGTCAATAAGCATTAAGCATCTCTACTCCATTACTTTTCATTTCACCTTAGTGAATGAATACAATTTAGTGACTATGACTCCTTGTAAAAGTTCAGTTGCATCTAAATTGATTTTGATGGAGAAAGAAAGGTTTCATTTAAATTATTTTTTACACTTTATTTTTTTGAGAATCTTTTGTCTGAAATGAACAAGTACTTTGAGCAAAAACTGAGTTTTCAGAATGATAACAGCAAATGAAAATAGAAGGTTCAATAGCTCGTTCTGGGAACTGTTCAGCAGGTTCCCATGGGAGACTGTCCAGAAGGGGAAGGGGACAGGCAAGGGGAAGGTGACGGGGAAGAGGACGGGGAAGGGGAAAGGGAAAGTGAAGGAAACCCAGAGAGGATGCTCCTCTCTGAGGATAACCTTCCCAGACCTGGGCTCAGCTCAGCCCACAGCCCACGCAGTCACACAGGCACAACAGACAGCCAGGGAGCTGCAGCCTGGTCGCCACTGCAAAAAGGGCATAGGAGGCCAAAGAGGGCTACTCAGAAGCAGAGCGTGTAGGCAGGGAATTAGGGAAGTCAGAGGTCAGCTGGATTTGAAATTGGTGAGGGAATGGAAATGGCAACAAGAACTTCTAGAAGTAGAATCAAAAGGAGGTCTAAGGAAGATGTGGGTCTATGAAGAAAAGGAAGAGACTTGAAGCACACAGAAAAGGCTGAGCAACTCAGCATCTTCTTCTCTTTGGTCTTTCATGGACGGTTCTGTCCTCACATCTCCCAAACAGAATCTGGGAATATCACATTAGTGACCAAATAAGCAAACTGGACAATACACAAGTCCGTGGGACAAGAGAGAATATATCCAAGGATGTGGAAAGAAGTAGCTAAGGTCACTGCAAGGAATGCTTTGTATCTTCTTCAAAAGGTCCTTAAGAATCAGGAGAGGTTCCTGAAGGCTGGAACAGGCAAGTGTTACATGTACGTGAGCATGAAGGCAGATCTGGGGAACTTTTTGCTGATAGACCTCCTTCAGTTTCCACAAGGATTTTGGAGAAAACCCTTGTGAAAACCATGTCCAGTCACACAGAGGACAAGAAGGCAATTGGGAATAGCATGGATTCACAAACAGCAAATTGTGGCTGAACAGTCTGAGTGCTTGCACTGAGGAGATGGCAGGCATGATGGATGAAAGAAGAGGTTATCTACCTTGGCTTCTGCAAGGCCTGTTACAGGCTATTCCTACAGCCAGATTGGTGAGACATGGACTTGAGCAGTGGCACAAGGTGAACGCACTGTTGGCCATATCATGAGGCTCCAAGAGTTGTGATCAGATATAAGACGTCCAAATAATGAGTGATTTCTAGTAACACCTATCAGGAATCAGCACCAGTGCTGACATTCGTTCATGCCTTCACTGCAAATGTAGCCAGTGGGATGAAATAAAGCCCTCAGCAAGTTCACGGATCATACCTGATTAGGGGAGCAGTTAATGTGCCAGAGCGCAGGGCTACCATTCAGAGCATTCTCTGAACAAGCTGGAGAATAAATCTGGCAAACTTTTTTTAAGCTCAGCACAGGCCAGTGCAAATTCCTGATCATGCAGCAGGACAGGCCGGGCACCAATTGGCTCCAGAGTAGCACTGCATAAAAAGTCCTGGGTGTCTCAGCAGACACAAAAACTCCAGTGTGAGTCAGCAGTGCATCCTGAAGGTCAACACCGTCCTGGGCTGTACTAGCAAGAGTGTAGCCAGCAAGTTGGGAAAAGTGATTCTTTGCCCTCTGCTTGGCACTAGTAAGACCCTATCTGGAGGACTGTGTCCTGTTTTGGATTCCACTGCACAAGATGGACATTGACATACTGGAATGAGTCTCTTGGAGCACCAGGTGGCTGGAGAACAGGACATACATGGAGAACTGACAGAAATGGGTTTCTTCTGACTGGAGGTGAGAATAAGGGAGGAACCTAATTGTTTTCACCTACCTACTGGCAATATACAGATAAGATGAAGTCAGACACTTCTAGGTAGTGCACCAAAATAGAACAAGAGGCAGCAGTCCCAAGTTGCAACATAGGAAATTTTGTCTAAATATCAGAAAAATCATTCCTTTCTTGTGTATGTGTGTATGTGTGTGTATATATGTGTGTGAAATACTGGCACGGGTATCCAGGGAGTCTGTGGTATCTCTGTTCCTGGAGATAGAACAAAGCTGTCTGTGCAAGCCCCAAAGCAACCTTTGAACTCGGATGTAACTTCAAAACTAATCTTGTTCGGGTAGGCCCAGATGAGCCCCCAAAGACATCTTCCAACCTGCTAATTCCAACAGAATTTGGTTTTGCTTACTTAAATGACTGCTCTAATGATTTAAACAATATTTGTGGGACACTTTGTATTTTGAAGAAACAGAACAGTGAAAATGCAGATCATTGTTATTACCAAAATGTATATCATTGCTGCTAGGAAATATTGTAGGAGTGATCATGTACACCAGGATGCCAGAAAAGATTGTGGGTTTTTATTAAACAGAACAAAAAATGCCAGTTATCTCAACCTGCTTATTGTTCCTCACAAAGATCCCATCCCTTACCATTAATTATCTTGTCTGTACATCCTTGTTTATGTTTTATAGTTCAGTTGAGTCCCTTGGGGCTTAGAAGATACGGTGTATTTTCTTTGTGACTGCATAATCTCATTCCCATTTCATTTTCCTAATAATTTATAATATTCCTTTTCCTTTAGGCTGCTGTTTTTATAGAATGGTACATGGCTTCTCCAGTTGCAGTAGCCATATTTCAGATTTTGTAGCAGCTTGCTTAAAGCTCATCACTGGGTATGTATAGTTAGGACTCTTTGGTTTTTTTTGTTCCAGGCTGAACATTTATCAGCATTATTCTTGATCCATACTTTTATCATAAGTCACAAAGAATTGAGACTATTCTGCAATTTTTCATACATCTTAAGCTTTCAGTGCATTAAATAATCTACTATGATTTACTCTCACCTCACTACTCAGCCTTTACCAAATTACTGAGGACTATGCTGAACAGTCCACTTCCCTACACTGATCTACTAGAAATCTCTCTGAATTGTGAAGAGTGACCATTTAATTTTCTGCTCTGTGTTTCCTACTGTCTAACCAGTAAGGGGGTTGTGCCCTGTCTAGAAAGTTTAGACCTGGGAACCCCCAAAGTCTATTCCATAGTGAACACCTATGTATAGAATTCTTTTCACTTTGCTGAGGTAGAGTCTGATGTTATTTGTGCTCCCTTTTTATATACAAGTTACTTATCAGCCCTACAGACATTCTGGCAGACTTCCTGTTTCGGATGTGCTTAAAAAATATTTTATTATTAGTTTTATGACTTTGGAAACTTTCTCTTCAAAACAATTTTTTGGCTGAACTTACTAAATTTAACTTTCCAGAGTTGATATTCTCTTCTATTTTTCTGGTTGGGAAACAACTTCCACTTTCAGGAGAACTTCTAATAATAACCATTACTGTGCTGTGTATTGAAATGGCATAGAAAAAATGAGAACTCTGGGGAGTTTATCTTTCCACATTCCCTGCCTTTTCCCCCAAAATGATCTGATATTAACTGAAAGAGGGTAGATTTAGATTAGATATTAGGAAAAAATTCTCTACTGTCAGGGTGGTGAGGCATTGAAACAGGTTGCCCAGAGAAGCAGTGGATGCTCCATCTATGGAAGTGTATAAGGACAGGATGGATCAAGCTCTGAGCAACCCAATTTATTAAAACCTGACCCAGCCCACAGAAGGAGGGTTGGAACTAGATGATCTTTAAGGTCCTTCCAACCAATTATATGATTCTATGATTTTATATAGTTAAAGTTATAAAATTATTGCTCTTTTTCTGAATTGCTTTCGCTCTCTTTAGTGCCTCCTCAGAAAAGGCCCTAAAACGTGAAGAGAATGCTCAAAAAATTCAAACCATGGGGAAAAAAAAAAAAAGAGGAAAAGGAAAAAAAAGAGAGAAATCATTTGCAAAAATGAATAGAAAGCTGTGTAGAATGAAGAACAAATTGGGAAAACTTACACAGATACATAAAAAAGTGATCATACCAAAATAATCACTTCTGAAATGCTAACAATTTCAGTGCAGCTTGCTCTACAGGTTAATGAGATGAATCCTAGAAATATTCTGAAACTATGAAATAGTGTGTTTTCAGAAAATTATACCCACATATAGATGGAAGTGTAGATATGGATATATGCACGTGTGTATGCATGTTCTGCCTCAAAAGTGAGGAAGACTGAGACAGCAAGGTTTCCACATGCTTTGATTGAATTTGAATAGCAAGCAGAACCCCCAAACCAGAGGCAAATTTCATCCATGGTCACCTGCCAGATTTCATCAGGATGTTCCAAATAGTGGGCTCTGTCTCCTGCAAACAGGTGTGTACAGATGTGATTCCTGGGTATATTCTGGCAGTGGTCAAGCTCTGCATGCTGAAGAAGCAAGGATTGTACAAGATTATGTCAGTGTCTTTGCAGGACTGAGTCTTGTGAGCTTTTGCTCATGAGCCACTTCAGAAGAGTTGCTGATTTCTCCCTGAGCCAGCTGCTCTGCACAAAAATGGTGGGTCTGTTTAGAGTTGTAACAAGGTAAGGCCTTCCAGCAATGTATTGACAACTTTAACATTTCTCCAGATTTGCAGGAAGGAGATATCTTACCTTGAGGAACTGAGCAATTATCAAACTTTAGAAATGCACCTACCATCCCGTACAGGGCAGCAGTACAAAACCTACTATCATTCTACATATAAATAACATATCCATTCTTCCTCTAGGAGTTCTGCTGGATTCTGAGTTCTTATTTGAAAGGCCAAGTTGCAGTTTCAGTTGTAAACATCTCTCTTTTTTTTTAACTACGCTAAACAATGAGACTTTTAATTTCTTTTCCTGAGGACAGACCTAGGTCCTCCAAATGATTGAAATCAAGGTAAATGGCAGCACTGGTTGGTTCTTGAGAATCCAAGGGACAAGGGAACAAGCAGCTGGGAGCCATCAGCACCTGGGCTGTGATCACCACATACGCCACGTGTTTTGTAGTGCAACAGCTTTGATTTTGTTTCCCATTTGGGTCTAAGATGTAAAACTTAACCTGTAAAGCCTCCTGAGGTTTGAGCTGTACCAACTCGAAAGCCTCTGCAAGGTTAGCAACTTTTTTGCACTGAGCACTGGAGAAACCCTTATTTCAGGCAGATACCATCCCTACCCTGAAGCACTCATTATCGCTGAGGTGTTTTACACATCGCTAAAGGCCTTCATGTATCCTGAATAAAAGCCCTCTGATCATTCACTCTTTCTGATTTCCCTGTCTCCTCATCAATGAACGCTTGCGGGTGTAGTGCTCTCCTTTACTCCTGTAAAGGGAGAAAATTCCTTCAGGAGGCAAAGCAAGGTGGTTCACAGAAAGGAAAGGAAAGGCTCAGATTAATAAGAAGAGAGATACAAAGACCTGAGTAAGTTTGAGAATAGCTACCTATTCTCAATCTAGAGAGACTGACAATATGTAAGAAATAAAAGACTGCAACAGTGGAGAAAAGAAGTACTGAAACAAACCTCATCACTGTTAGATGACAGAAAAGTGACTGAAGCAAGAAGACTATACCAGGAGACACAACATGGTACACAGCAAAACAAGGTGATGGAAGTTAGAAAAGAAAATGAAAAAACAAATGTTCAAGAGACAAATTTAAGTTTTGTGGTTTTTTTTAAAAAGTTCAGTGGAAAATGTACATATAAAATGGTACATATAGAAACCATTTTTCTCCCATAATGCTGTAATGCTACAGAATATAAATGGGCTGTGCTAATAGTAGCTTTGTGAGGTAGGACAAGGTTATTTTACGTTCTTGGAGCTAAGGCACTGAAAGACAAAGTGAATCTCAAGAGGGCACAGTGGAAAACTGCAGGTGGAGAAGGGGTCGGAATTTGCTGAGCATCACTGAATTATTTCTCCCTTAGTAAAGTTTCATATATTAAAAAAAATATAATGGGAGTAAAATATGGGATTTGATATAAAAAGTCATTACGGCATAGCAAGGTATGATTTTATGTTGAACAAAATTATTGTTCTACTTTTTTTTCCTGTTGTTGCTACTCTACTGGGCAACAACGGTATAATTTGTCAGAAAAGCTGCAGCAACTACACCTCCATAAGGCTTTAATAACTTCAGCTTGAAACACTAATATTTACTGAAATTTGAGTGTTATCTGCCAATATTGATGCAACACATGTTGTGATGATCCTGTAAAAGGAACAACTGCCAATATACATTTCAAAGCTGTTTCTGATTTTACATCTATAATTTACTCCGCAGCTTTTCGGTAGTTTCCTGATCAAACTAGTCGTGCTCTACCCTGACACACTGATAATTCTTATGTTGCACCAGCATATTGAAATATCTCACAGTTGCCTTTTATATCAAGAATTTCACTGCAATTTCACTTTCATAAGGAACTTGAAAAGCACAATATGGACAGCATGTTAAAAATATGCTTGATCATTAGAGATTAACGATTTGCTTTTTTTGGGCATGATTTTATCCTGATGACTCTGGAGATGGAATTAAGACTGACACAAGGTGGATTTCATATGTTTAGGGTCAAGGGCCCCAACTCTCAGAAACATTAAGACACCAGAGAACAGAACTTTTGCTGAATCTTCTGAGAATGCAGAAGCTGAGTTAAATTGAGTCTTCAGCTTTCAGCAGCAAACTGGACTTGCTGTGAGCACAGGCAAAGCAGAAATTGTCTAAGGTGGCGGGCTCCTGGAAAGACAAAGAGCACATCCCTTAACATCTGTCCATCCTAATTTTGTCCATATTAGGACAGGGAAAAACAGGTTGTCTGAAAGTGCTGCTGCCCCTAAAGTAGGAGTGGAAACTATTGGTAGAATGCCCAGTGCCAGCAGCTGTGATAGCTGACTGCTATCAGTCCCTGGAGGCAGCCAGATTAACAGCATGGATCCTCTAGGTCTCTTCATTGCAATTCCCCACTTTTCTGTGGCAGGCAGGGGTGGCCCTGTCCCATCTGTTATTTTAGGAGAATTGACTGTCAGTTTTGTCTGAGCTGGTGAAAAGTCTTGTGCTGGCTCTAGAATAAAAGGCACACAAAATGTTTATAGTGAGGAATATTTTAAATGAGGCATAATCATGGCATTACTTATATTTAGAAATTCAGGGAGCGTCCTTGGTCTCAGTGTAGTACGTAGCATGCTACTCATTCCAAAATGCAGATGATCTTATCAGCATTTTATTCCCCACTTCTGGCTATCTCAGTTTCTTCTTTTTCTACCCCAAGTTCTTTGTGAATTCAACAGTTTAATATTAAAAATAATTTTCATTCAGAAAGGATGGATGGGTGGTCTGCGATCTGTCTGCTTCTGAGATTTGAATCACAAAGGTTCAGTTTTGACTTTCAAACTTCCCAGTGTTTGGGAGATTTTGGTAATTCCCCTACCTTCTACCAATGGAACTTCCAGACATTACCAATTCAGTAGCCAAAGTCAGAAATTTTAAGTGAAAAGCAGCAAGTCTCTTCCACAACTGTCTGATTGATTTTTGTGCCCTGGAGCTTTGTTCCTTCAAACTGACAAACCTCAGACCTTAAGAGATGGAAGTGAACCATTCCTTCAGATATCTGAATTGTTCTCTTGGTCCATTCTCATCTTGTGCTATTCCCTCATGTTGCAGTCAGTGTTTTTTCATAGTGGCAGAATTTTTAAACATAATTGCTTCTCTGGTTTCACAAATCAAGACAGCTTTTTATTTCATCAATTAATTATATTTTACAATTGTTCATAAGTGTCATGGTGAACATATCACATATTATGAACCTCCTTTTTGTCATCTATGTTAGGTCAAGGATTGTATTTTGAGGCTCATGAGGATCAAATTTCTCACTCCTTATTTTATACTCCTTACGACCGCTTTCTCTTTGGTATACTACTGCTCCAGGTGAGAGGAGGAACTTTCTGTGAGTTTTGCACAGACTCAATCTAGGGCTGCACTCTAGCCAGTTCACAGGTTTCTTTGCTCTTCCTATTTCTGGCATATTTCTGGTTGTTTGGGTTTTTTTCCCAGACGCAACTCACTCCAAGTGTAAGCAAACTGTGATGTTTGTATGCACACATCCTTGCCCTTCTTTATGAAAACCCTTTGAGCACTGTGGCTGGAGTATTCAGCTTTTTAGTTGGACAGTGGCTCCCGTTATTTCAGTTGTCATTACTGTCACGGGATCTGATTGGTTTTTATATTAGTTCCCAGTGAAGACTGGATGCTTGCTTCCAGTTTTCGACAAACTATTAGGAAGCTACTAAAAAAAAAAAGTGGCTTCTTTGAGATTTTAAAGAATAAAGTAGTGAATTATTTAAAATTATTTTTAGATCTGTGATTAGTAGTGTATAAACGCTATTTAGACTTAATACAAAAAATACAATAATTTCTTCTTTGTACCAGACATCTAGCAACTCCTCTTACACCCGCTGGTATACTTAGTCACTTTTTTGCAAATCAGCACAAGCAAACTTCCCAAGGGCAGCTTTGATAAAATGGCACACTCCCCATGCCAGTGAAAAATGACCTGCTACCTTCCCTGTAATAACCAAACAGAGTCAGAGGCTGTTTGAAAGCCCAGGGCTCAGCCGGAACTGTGGAGTGTTGCTTTGCCAGCATGCAGGAGAAGAATTAGTTCACGGCTGTTAGGGATAATCCTTTCCCTGCTAGTAAAGTCATCCCAAGCCAGTGACCCTTTGAAAATAGGAAGGAAATATTTGCCAGCTCTGGTCTTCTATGACGCTGATAGAAGAGACATTCATGTCTCAAGATACCTTGTGCACCCTTCTTTGTTTTCTACTGATAATCTACTGATTTCACTCTGTTTCGTCTTGTCTCTCCACTGCACCAGGCTGGCTGAGTGGTGAGACACTGCAAAATGGTGTTAAGCAAGACCTAAGGGTGGACATCCAAGTGCAAGATTGAGAGCAAAAGGGTATAAATAAAGCAATGACAAATTTGCTTCCAGAGTGTACTTAACCATAACTCCACTTCCAAGTATCCCGTGGGGGATTTCTTTTTCACTGCTCTGCAGTGACAGCAGAAGATGGTAGATCCATCATTCATTCAGATTTCTTCCCAGGTGGTAAACTCACTTCTGTGTGGCTTCAATTTCTATATGCCCTGTATCCATTCTTTTTGGGACTCTGCTTCTGGATGCACATGCAAATGCTGATCATGTCCTGTCTTGAGAGGGACACATCAGATACTTAAAAGGTTATTTCCATGTGAGCCTGGCAAGGGAGCTTTTAGCAAAATACTGCTGATTTTGCCTTCTGAGATCAGAAGTGTTGTGCACCAAGAGTGTGTTCTTCTTTTGTCCTTCGACAGTCTGCTCACAAGCTGCCCCTGCCCATGAGATACTTTAATTCTCATCATGCTCCACTGAGGTTATTTATACAATCATCATATCTCTGAGATATCAGCTCTGTGTGTGTGCTCTGCAAGGTTCATGATGACTGGTACCTTAGTGACGTTCTACAGACATCACACTTTAATAATATGGATATCTGATGCTGTAAAATTCATATGGTATGAGTGTTAATGCAACTTGTACCCAATGTTTCAGATGGTGTCTTTTTGGAAGATCAGCTCCTCTCTGCTTTTCCATGTGTCTCGGTACAAAGTGCATTTTCTTCTGATCTATCTGCACTAGAATTCCAGGCAAAGGATATCACTTTTATAAAGCTATTCCATATTCCATTTTAAAAAAATCCTGGCTTTATCTTATCTTGTATGTACAGTGCTCCTGGTTCCCCGCAGATACAGTCTCTCCCTTGATACAGAAACCCAGACACTGATTTTGAAGATAGCACTCATTTTGGACTTTATTGAGGCAATAGACCTTGGTTTTGGCTTCCTTCAGAGAACAGAATTTCAGTCAAGCAGAGCTGATGTTGTAATCTTGAATGATGATGGCATTTGTGATTGTTCAGTGAGCCTTCCAAGGGATCAACCTACATCTCTGGGTTTGGACACAATTATTTTCATTCTGACAAAATTACTCGTGGTGTGGAAGGAGATCATGACTATAGCTGGGGTAGATTTAGATCTTATCCAGCCACAAGATGTTTTATTGTTTGCATCATGTCCTGCATTTTTAAAATTTTCAAATTCAGAGGACTGATTATTTTTTCAGAATGGTGTATGAGGTCAGCTGTCCAGAGATCTTGCTTCACAGTATTTTTAGCAAAATAAGTAAATGTGTTGATTTTTAAAACTATGCTAAAACAGACATCATACTGAGATTTTAATTTGAGAAAACAACTGGCTATGAATGAAGGACTTCTCTCTTCCCCTCACTAATTCATTTTTTAAAAAAACAGCTTGGCTCTTTTTTTTAAGTTTTCCCCCTGAAATGACACCTGTTTCTCTTTATCTATATAAGATAGCTGTAAACTAAAATTATGCATTTAATTGAATGATGTGATTCAAATGCTGCATATGTGGGCTTTTATCCCCTTTCTCCTTCCCACTAATGGGGGAAAGAATTCTTTGTTTATGGGATTACACCACTAGGTTCATGAGTTTAATGTGAAGCTCAAATAATTGGCATTGATAGTCTTATCAAACAAGAGTAAAATTAGGATAGTAAAGTAAATACAACCTAGAGAAATGAGACAGAAGGCAGAAACCAAGGAGCAGGTTTTTTCCACCGCTAGTGTTTTTGTAGTTGGTGGCCACAAAAGCATCTTTCTGAGATATATTGCTTGCTATGATGGGCTGACCAAAGCAGGAGAGACATAGTAGGATCAAAAGCTTTCTCAGGCATTCCAGCTACAGATATTTTCTGATGAACAGAGTTACTAATCACTTGATAGAGCTATATGCTTTATACCTCACTTACCACAGCTTTCTGTTGCAATCTTTGGTTTATTCACATCTAGTGAACTTCATTGTGCTTTCGTTTTTTGGAGAACTAAATGTTTTGTGTTTATCTGTTTGAAAGCAAGTGTAGTATGGAGTAAATTGAACATGGGCTTTTAGAACAGAGCATTGACTATTCTTTCTTCGAAGATTAGACTTTATTTCCAAATTTTGGATAGCTTTTTGTGCTTTTCTTTCTCTCTTTCTTTTTTTTTTTTTTAATCTAGTGCATGGTGCTACTGCATTTGCAGAGTTTGATCCAGAAGAATCGAAGCACATGCTTAAGGAAAAGAATGGCATGTGGTTCATGAACCCCGTAATTAGTTCCCCTTCCGAGCTCTAAGCAGTAATTAAATCTGTCACTTCTGCTCTGCTGATTCATTTATTTAGCTATTTAATTGCTCAGTTCAATACGTCTTTATCTCCGGAACTGCAACATTTTATTCAGGCTAAGGAATAGCATAAGCTATTATTATTTTTGTCCAAGGGCAGGGACATGTAAAAGAAAAGAACACCAATACTAGATGATTTGGTGGTGTTGTCAGTTTTCACTTATCAAACAAAACAGTATTTAAGGGAAAACTTCAACCAGTGCTTGAGGATAGTTTTCCATACACAGCCTTCCTTCTCCAGGAAATTATGACAAATGCAAGGACCCAATGCATCTGATCGACATTTCCATTTCCATAATGAGTTAACTTAAAGCAATTCCAGGTAATGCATAATTCTCTACAAAGCGAGTGATCTATTGGGGGAATATTTTATAAACAGTTTAAAATTGCAAATATGCATTAAATTGTTTATAAACTAAACAGTATTTTTTCTTTATACATTTTAGTTTTGGGACATTGCTCAGTCAGGGAGATTTCTGTCATCTGTCTCTTAGATTTATCATCAAACGGAGCATTTTGATCTGAAAAGCAAATGGCATTTGGAATACTTTCAAGTTTGCAAAGACAGCTCTTCTGAATACCCCTCTGTAAGGCATATTTCCATACATGCAGTTTTTCTCATGTTACATTTTCATCAGTCCTTAAGGGAGGTTGCAAGATTCCTCCACCATTTCTATCCATAGGTTGGAAAAGTTGGCGTAGGAAAGCAGCATGCAAAATGATGAGGAGCAGATCAAGACAGATGAATATAAACAGGGCCTTTTGGCAAAAGGAGAATGTTTTTTTGTTTTTATAATCCTTTCTATTTCCCTTCTTTGAACTCTGGAATGACAGATACAAAAATTAAAGATACAAAACCCACCCAGAATTCAGAGACAAGGATATTTTTCTGTCACTTCTGGCATTAGTGACTCAGTTCCACCAATTTATTCATCTGCCTGGCTGGCTAAATTTTTATACCATGCACACAGCCTTCCATTTCACTCCCTTAGTGACTTATTTTTGCTGTCTTGTTATTCAGTTACAACTATGCAGTTATTTAAGTCATTGCTCGTGTTTTTTGCCAGGTAAGCTTACTATTCTAAAAGTCTTTTTCCTGCTTACCTGGAGGTGTTTTTATTGTTGAGGATTATGTCGGGGATTTTTATTCCTTCAGCAAGAGTTCTGTCCACTCTTTTGCAATGCAAAACATGTTTGTACTGCTGCTGTGGACACCCAGCTTGGCCCTGACTGATGTAAAAGCAGGAACCTGTGTAAAGGCTTATTAGCCAGATTGCATGGAACACCTTGGAAATACAGCTGGATGTGCTGCCATAACTCTGGCTGCTGTGCTGGGCTGCACAGACCTGCACCATGCCTGTGCCAGAGCAAGGACCTCTGCTTCCCTCTACCCCTTCGTCAGGGAGGGCTTTGTCAGCCCATGAGCTGGCAGCTTTGGCCCGACAATGCTCACTCTGTGTTGTTTGTGTTGGTGTTATTGTTTTGCATCTGTGCACTCGGGGTTACTCAAAACTCTTTGTTAAATAAAGAATATTTCTGTCCCTGCTGAATCTAGGAAGTCTGGAAATCTTGTGGGCAGTTTTGTTCTTGTAAGCCTCCACATGTGATTTTTGGACTAGAGTTTTGCATGAGCTTTTAAATGTGTTTCTTTTAAATGTGTTTCTTCAAATGATCTTCTAAAAGTACACTCTTCATTATGTTGGGCACATGCTTAAATTTAGGGAATGAATCAAAGCAGCAAAAACCCTCTGTGACCATCCTTTGTGAATAAGGATGCTTTGAGAATAAGTCTGTATGTGAATTGGTTTCATTTGAGAAAGCAGTGTTCACTGCAGCAGGACAAACAAGTATGATCAGAGGAGGACATGGGAATGAAATGGAAAAAATAACATTTATTTGTAGTAGAAGAGAAGTTGATTTTTGAGCGATGGAAACCCAACAGAGGAAATACAGGGTTAATTTCAGATGGCCTTTATGTCAGTTCTAAAAGACCATGAGGTTGGTCAATAGGATTAACTACTTTTACACAGATTTGTACATAAACATTGAGGCACAAGACTAGGACATCAGCTGAGTGCCCTTCCTTTGCAATGATTACATTCTTGAATGTCTGGGGAAGGAATTAGGTGACAGTGGCTATTGGCTTCCCCTCAGATGAACCTAGCTGTTGTCATCTGGCCATCAACAGGCTGGAAATTACTATCTTCAAGGCACTGCAGAGTTTACAAGCAGTCTTACGGGACCGAAACCACTCCCTTCTCCAACTCGGCCCCCCCCCCATGCTAGAACCAGTAGCATCCAGCTACTTGCACAGTGTGAACTGGATGTTTGTGAAGTGGTGCACAAACCTAAGGTCCAGGCATTGCTGGTGGAGGCACTTGATGTAGCATGTGTGGGCTTTTTGTGAGTTTTGTTGTTTGTTTTTTTGTTAGTTTTCAACTCTAACTCCCTGTATAGTTAGAAACCTCAGGCTGTAGTTTCTCCTCACTCACAGCACTGGAATATGTTAGTGTAAAATGTGTCTAAATCACATTACATTAAATCCTCCAATCTTCATATAAATGTACCCCTGTATGTACTGTATCAATGTATTGCTTTACTTATTTGGTGTATTGGGAACTTCTTGTTAATGTTTTAATTTAGAGAAGTCATCGCTTGTACTATTTGTGTGATGCACCATATCTGTGGGGTTGGAGGCTACCTCTGCCCAGCACTGGTCAGTCGACTTGGTTATATAAGGTGCACAGACTTGGGTACCTATAAATATTAGCAAGCAGCTGTCACAAAGGGATTGTGAAGGAGCTGCTCGGGACCTCGAAAACATAATAGCTTGGCACCCAGAAATACACAACTTTGATAACATACTACAAGGTCATGTATTGGCGGGAGAGGGTAAGGAGGTGGTGACTGCTTTTAATCTTTTTCTCTTTTATTAAAAAAAACCCCTAATTTTCTTGCTTTGTGTTTCTGGTATACATCGGATATTTACAATTTTTATCACATTAGAGTATGACATTCCTGGCCTTGCCAGTGCTTTTGTTTGGATATTTATAGCAGCTTCTGGTCATTGTTGAGCAAAGGCGATTGCCCTGCCCTCTGGCCCTTTCTTAAGCAGATTTTGGGCAGAAGCTCCTCTCATGTGGCACTAATTGAAGTGACTGGCGGAGGGGGTGTTGTGAGCACACTTGTGCTGATCTGCCCGAGTCTCAGCCAAGGGAGGAAGAGAGGAAAAAACGG
>VZTJ01004213.1:60793-117249 GCA_013397795.1 Orthonyx spaldingii | reverse complement strand
GGGAGCCTGGCGGGCCGCGTCCGGCCGCGCTGCCGGCCTGGGACGGGCAGCGCCGCGCCAAGTCGGGAAAACTCCACTTGTAACAGCCCGGACCCAACAAGTTGCTGTAGAAGTGCTCCGTGCGGAGATGGGGCTGGTTTATTCGCCGCACGAGTGAGCCGCGCTGAGGGGGATCCGTCAGGGACTGTCAGTCGGGAAGTGTGGGCTACCCTCGGGTGAGTAACCCTGCCTCAGCCGGGGCTCCGGCGCTGGAAGGCGATAATACCATCCGGAGCCTGCTCGGTGTGTGTCCGTGTGCCCCCGTTTAATGGTTTCCTGCAAGTTTAACGTGAAGCGGGAAGAGGCCGAGGAAGACCGCAGGGGTAGCGGAGGGATTAGGAGGGCAGAGGCTAATAAGTTTCTGACGTGCCGTAAACCAGCATCACTGTCACAAGCAACCAGCCTGGAGTATTGTCCCATATTTTGGAATTTGCATTGGTATTGGAAGTTATCACCTTTCGTTTAAGTCTTTATGTTTCTGGAGCCTTTTCTTGCTATTGTTTTTAAGTTGCTGTGTAAACAGCCTGAGTAAACAACCGCATCGTCGCTCTGCGAGTTGTGCGGTGTGGGAAAAGTGAACTTCGAAGTGTATGTTTCCTAAAGAAAAGTTAGAAAATATATGGTAGTTTTAATTTAACAGTAATAATAGAGGAGTTTGGACTTCATACCTCATTACTATAGTTACTAATATTATTATTTTTAAAGATTAAAGAAATATTTTTCCTGTGCACCTAAAACTATGTTTTAATGTCCTTTATGCATATGTTAGAATGTCCTGCTAGTGGACATGATTATGTTTAGTGTACAGCTTGTATTTGTGTTTCTGATAACCTTCCTAGTGCTACTGGAAAAATAAACACTCAGTTAACACACATTACCTAAACGTATTTTAACAGCTCAGGCATAAATTATAGGCAGCAAAATGCAGTCATAACTGGCAGTTCTTTTGCATATCTATCTTCAAATGTTAAACGTAAATAAGTATCTGTTAGAAGTGTGTGTGTACCATCCAGTCTAGCTGTAGGTCTTGTTTGTTTCTTTTGTTTATAGTTCTACAAGTAGAACAATAGTGAAAAAATGGAGTTGAGCAGCTGGTAATCCATTTGTCCATTGCTTATCCTTAAAAAGAATCCTCGTGCAAAGTTCATGAACTATCACTGAGAATGGTTCAAAGCAGAGTCCAGGAACTGGCCATGCTGAAATCCGTCAAGAGGTTATAAAACAGAAAAGCTGAGGTTTGCCTCCTTATAAACCTCTTAAGAAATATGTCCTCTATCTAGTATGCTACTCACTGTATTCAAGGCAAGGAAAAACCTTGGTGTATCATGTGGGTATTGCTCCATACTCTCCTTATCTATAATCAGGCAAACAAAAATATTTTTACTTTCTTTAGTCTGGAATAGCTGGTTTCTTACAGAAGACCTTGCCTCCTTTCTGTCATCTGTGTCCTTGCTGCAAAAACAAGTCCTTAAGAATATAAGCGTTTGTTTTACTGGTTATGTTCCTTATCTATCCTGCCTTCCAATTTATGCTGGTTTGAATATTATTTCTGTAATATTGAAGTCAGGTGCCATTACTTCATTCAAGGACCCTATTTAAACACATTTGTAGAGTGTGTGCAGTATGATAACGTGTAGCGCCATGGGTATATTAATTTTATTCTTACGTGGCTCAATCAATTTCTCTTGTTACTTCAGAGAAGCAAGAAACATGATGAACGCTCCATTAGTGGTAGTGGTAAGAAATACATTAACGCGAGTGCACAGTCAGTAAGAAAGTGTTTTTATTTGAAAGCCTTCTCGTACCAGACAATGTACTAATAATCATAACCTGTGCCGCTTATCTTTGGTGCTAGATTGCATTTGCTTTTAGGTTCTTCGTAAATAAAATTTTTATTCAGGACAGCTGCATTTCTACTAGATGCCCAGGCTCCTTGTTCCTTTTCAGCCTTTGCAGCCTCTGAATGCTGCGGAAATTTGCTGGGCAAAGGACTGGGTGTCCGTGAGGTAGGCATTTCAGGATGCAGCCCTTCTCCGAAGCCAGCCTTGGTATTGTAGGGCACTGAGGTCTGATAATAAAGTGAAGTGAAATGTGGTATTAAAAATATAAGTCAAATCCAAAGACTGCTGTGTTGTTTGGATACCCAAGAGCAAGCTGGAATAGCCACTCTGACAGATTACTGAAAATGCAGTGAGCGACTTTTGCAAGCCATGAGGGAAAGTACTCCGTTTTCTGTGTGTGAAGCCGCTTTCCATGGATCCATCGCAGGGCTGTCCTGGTCAAAGGACAGGGGTTCACATCCCTCATGGTGCTCGGGGAAGAAGGACAGGACACAGGAGAGCAGAGGGTGAGGTGGCCCTCCTGCTTGGGAGGGCTGGAAGCCTGGGTCCAACCATGCTGGACAGGGACAACTGCAGAGGTACGCTGCAGCAGAGGGAAGGTGTGTCAGTGTGGTAGAAAGTTGTGGAGCAGCTTGCAAAGGTAGTGGAGGACGTGGCTGCAGCCACAGATGTATGTGACAAAAGTGGAAAAGAGGTATTTGTGGGAGGGAAGGGTTTTGGAGAGTTAGATGTTGTGGCAAAACACATGATGGTCATGATGTAATGTTTTTACGGTGGAAGAGAGATCAGAGGTCTGGTGGAGCAAGCAGTAAAGGCAGGCAGGTGACACCAGGAGCCAAAGGTCTTAATGCTACCACAGGGAGGCTTTGCAGCTGGACGGATAACCCAGTTTGGGTGCTTTGGAAAGAGTGAGTCAGGAGCTGGGAAGAACCATCAAGGTTCCTGTTTGTCATGGTGGACCAAGGAGAAAGCATTGGGCAGCTGAGCTGAGGGGAGGTGACGTGCAGCAATTATAACTGGGGTGCAGCGTGAGGGCCGACAGCCAGGAGGCAGGGGCACAGTGAATAATCTTTTGCCTTTGCTGTGGCATATGTGTAACTGGGAAGACAAACTTAGAGTTCAAAGCAAAACTTAAGGATAGCAACCAAAATGATTCAGTAGCGCTGAAGCTGTTTACTCTCATTGTTAGTCTCTCCCCAAGATTTTCAGTTAGTAGGATCTCCATCTTCTGACATTTATAACAACATCATGATTGGGGATTGTAGAATGCACAGAAATTAATTTTCATAGACTTTGCCAGATCAATTTGCTTTAAAAGAGACCTAGTTGCACTTTTAATAACAGATGCACTCTGTTGTAATCATTTGCTAAGCAACAGGCTCACTGTGCTGCCTATGAAGCACAAAAGCGAAGGACGCTTTGACACGTCACGTAAAGCTTACGTAAAGTTTGTGAGCAACCGCAGAAAGAGTGAGTGATGAATGCCCTAGGTTTTGTTCCTTATGTTAAAATAGTTTAAAGTTGGGTGTTTTTCTCTGCTGGCTGCCATCAGCAATAGAAGTATCAACAGGAGAAAAATGGGTCGCTTGGGTTTTAGCATTAAGCAGCAAATCCAGGGCCAATAGGATTTAGCTGGGATGTTAAGGTTTATTCAGTGCATTTAGTTAATGAAGTTGGGGAGGGGAGAAAGAGGAAAAAGTCACTGTCTGAGCTTGGGGGAAGGGATGAAATAGCCTGGCTGCCACCGGCTGCATCCTACGGTGACTCCTCCTGATTGATAGATGCTCCACAAGACAAAAACCGACTGAGCAAAGAGGTTTTAATTAAAAAACAGCAGCTCAATGCCAGCTCTTTTGAATTAAAATCAAGAGAAAGTCTTTGTAACAGACATCTACCTAGTCTTAAGGGTGTATATTTTTACCCCTATGGGCATCCCCATGGGCTGGGGAGAAGGAAGCATATAGATGCAAGCATCTATACAGTGGTAATAGAGCCACAGATTTATTCAGCAAGTGCAATTGTATGTTAATATTCATCAGTCAGGCACAGAAATCAAGTTCAGGCTAACAAAGTCCCGTTTGAGCACTCTGCCAGATTTTAGCAGACAGCCCATCATCCCCTACGCACACGGGTGGCCCTTCACTGTGCTCACCCGTATTCTGAAGTCTTTGTGTCCCCTGCCAGAGGCTGTCATCTTGTGTACACACATGCTGTTCAGCATCTTGACTTGCTTTCTGAACCCTGAAAGCCTTCAGCAGAGACACAAAAAACAATTAGTATAGAAAGTCATTGTTATTTAAAATACAAAGGGCTATTATCTAGACTTTCAAATAAAAAATTTGCAAACCAACATGAATTGATCTCTTCTCCCAAGAGAGTTGTTTGTGGGGTTTTTTAATTCTGATTCTCTAATTCTGGCTCCTGCTCAGATCAGACCTTGTTTTCCCCAAAGCTGTAGTGGTCATTTGGTCAGATGAAGTTTCTTTCTTCCGTGCACCTCCTTGGAGGTCTGTGCTTGCCTGTAGTAGCTCGACACTGCTGGGAGTTGTTGAGCAGCGATTAACGCTGTCAAGACTCAGCCTGGTGACCTCAGCAGACTTTTCTCCTATGGGAGACAGGGCGTCAGTGGCAGGATTTGACTAACAGTGTGGAATAAATAAGCAGCAAGTTTACAAAATGAATAAAAGGAGTCCACATACTTGTTGTTCTTGGCATAATCTGGTTGCTCCAACAACCTATAGATTCAATTCGTGGGGAGGATACTGCAATACTTCTTAGGATTTATTGCAGTGACACCTGAAAACTTTCAAAAAATGGTCCGTAGAACAACTTGAATATGTGATTTTTGGTGTTGTTTCTTTTTGACCTTTCAAACACTTTAAGATAAACATTTTCAATTAATTTATTTTTTTTTTTAAAAAAGTAGTGAAAATGCTTAGGAGAACACTGTACTTTTCTGCCTTGTCCTGTGCTGTTTTATTTCTGTTAGATTCACAGTACATTTACTGAAAAACAGTTACTTACAGAATAGTTTAGGCACATGCCTGTAATAAGAAAGAAAGAATTTGATTTCATTAAAATTAAAAACACCAAAACCGACAAAAGGACTTGACTGTGATGCTTCAGCAGGGCTTTATGAATGTTCAGCCAAGTTTTAGAAAATGAGGGTGGCAGTGTCAGAACAGCAGTCCCAGGCACAGCAGCAGGAGTCTGGGCAGCTGCACACAGAAAATGTGGAGGTCTTGGAGAAAACTCCTGTCATCTTTTATATACAAATAGGTACATCTTTGTTGGTAAGCAAATACAGATATTATTGCTGATCTTAGGATTTCATGAAATGAAATCTGAACAGTCTGGTTGTCTCAGTGGCAACAAGGGAAGCATAATACCATCCCAGATGAAGAGCATACTACAGAAAAGTGAAGACGGGTACATCTCCCAAGAAAAAGAATATTTTTGGATGTATCTACATGTTAATTGTTTGGTGCAATGTCTACACCATCTAGTCCTGTATTTATGATGGTCTGTTACCTTTACCCCTGTTGGCATGTATTTTCTTGTCAGTGGGCAGTAAGGCACCTATTCAGCATTTAGGCCTAAGCGACTAGAAAGACAGAATCTGAGACTTGAAGACCATAAAATGACGTTTCTGTGATTTCACTCAGTTAATGAAACTATGTGCATACCTTGAGGATCTCATTAGGGTGGTTCTGGCTGCGTGCCAGCATCTACCCAGAAGAGCAAACAGAAGATTGCTGTCTGTGCTGTAACACAAAACATTCCGTGGAATAACAGCAGAGATTTTGAATGAAAAATCCGTGAAACATTGAGGCCTAATGCAACCTTTGTAAATACTGTAAATCCACTCAATAATTACTATGTAGGTTCAATAATTACTATATGTTACTGGATTAAATACTGAAAGTCACTAATCTGCATGGATCTGGTGGAGATTTCCTTACATATGATCAAAGTGATTTAAAAGACTGTTTTCTTTCTTTATAAGTGTATTTTATACCTGTGAGAGTAAATTAAAATAAAATGTTTTGCCTCCCGTAAATAGGAAGACATGAAAGTTCTGCCTTTGTTCCACTAGACAAGTTTATAGTATTCATTCACAGTGATGAGAATCAGGTTTGGCATTCCAAGTCCTTTTTATTTCAGAGAAGTTTAGATCGGTGGATTTTGATTAAGTAGTAGGGAACACCAAAAGTATACCATTAGTTTTCTCCATGAAGAACGAGGGCTCTGTGCAGACACCGAGATAGATGCACTTTGTTTCCCCCTTGCTCCTCCCCATCAGCAGTCACAGTGCACAAGTACCAATCAATGCTTGGCAGGTAACGAAGAGACTGTCACTGGTAATTTACTGTGAGCACCCCACGGTGTTTCCTGTGGGCTGGGGTAGGGTAGAGGAAGCTGAATAAAAATTACAAGAGCTGTTAAAACTGGCTTGTTACAAAGTCCAATGTCCCTTCAATGTTTCTAATATCAGGTAAGTAAGATTCTCAGAATCTGACCCCATGTTTTCAAATGCTGCTTAAATTTTGGAAGGTTCTCTTAGTTGTGTAGGAAGGATACATTTCTGACAAAAGACTCCAGCATGAGCTGTGATGGTGGAGCCTCCTGAAGCTGTTATTTTTTCATCGACTAACTAGAGCAGATGCCCAAACAGCCCTCAATCTTGACAGAAATGTGGCTGCACTTGGAGGTGTCTCCTGCGACCATCACCTGCTGGCTGTGGCTTTCCCACACTTCCAACCAGTGTTGCTCTTGGCCTTGTGTCTGCTTACAGGAACCTTAATTGCCAATATACTTCTAGGAGCTTCAGTACTAATTGATCTGTTGGCATATCCTGTTATAAGTTAATTTGTGACATCATGGTATTCAGCCTCTTATTGGTAGCTAATTAGTGTTTCTGAATAATCTCCCCCATGTCTTGAAAAGCATGCTTTTAGAAGGCACTGATCTTGAACTGTGACATAGTAACTTCAGGGATACTGTTCTGTTCCTGGCTGTGGAGGAGAATGCATTAGCTTAAACACTAGAAATGCAAATTATTTCCTTCTGCGGCTATTAAGACTGTCATGACTGAGTGTAAGAGTAGCTTACCTGTTTTGTTCCATATTGCTGCAGAGTAGGATCACATCCATGGCCGGTTGCTAGGTTCCAGCTGATGAGTGATACCCCTTAGTGGTACTTCCTAGCCAGTGGGTGAAACAATCTGCTTGCAGTTGTGTGGACATACTTTAATGTGCTTGGATGACACTTTCTGATTTCTCAGAAACATCCCACTGACCTTCCTGGTTTCTAGTTTCAATGAAAAGGTGATAAAAGGTGGAAGTATGGCCATTTAAGTGACCTATCTTGGTATTTCTATATTTTCTGTGACTAGCCTTTTTCTGACAAAGGAAGTCTTAGCTTTTTGATTTGGTGAGCTTTGAGAGGGTTCTTTTTTGTTTACTTTGTTTTTTGACTGGGCAGTTGTATGAATGCCACTTGTAGTGGATTACATACACATACACACACACACACATATATATACACACAGAAAAATATGTATGTATATATGCACATATATATCCAGCTTTGTTGGTACTTATTTCCTGACCCCAGATTTGCTGGGAGGAGATTGCTGACACACAATTTGGACTTTGGGCTTTGCCTTGTCATTCCTGGGTTTCCTTTTAGGGTGATCTGCTAACCAGGACCTATTCACTTCTAATCCTGTTCATTGTCTGAAAAGAAATCTCTCAGCACCGTGACCTTTCCTTGCCTGTTGTACCACTGGTTAAGAAACAGCCCTGATCATGCTTTGAGTGAGTGTGTGGAGTTACTGGGGTGCTGGCAATAAAATGCAAAAGAGGCTTTACAAAAAAAGTGTACAGGAATCTATTTTACTGTGCTTTTATTAAACACAGATTATTTTGCACAGATGGATGGCCCTCAGGTGTAAAGGGCCCACCAATAAACATTTCTAATGCAACTTGAATTCCCATAAGAGAAATGAATTAAATTTCCTATGAAAATGGAGTTTTCTTTTACCTTGTGACCTTTCTGATTTCCCATCCCTAGACAGGAATGACCCAGTCTCCATTGAATATTATTATTAGTCAATAAAGTTAAAAGCAGCAGATCACATATATATTGGGGGATAAATAAAAATGTAAGTAGCTAGAACTAGGGTTGCCTATGGCTACTAATAAAATGTCACCTTCATTTTAGCTCTGTATGCCTCTGAGATCATACTTAAAAATACATCAAAATGTGATTCTCTCAATGAGAATATGGCTGAGTTGCCAGGAAAAGCATTGTATTTCTAAATAATATCTTTAAAATATACAGGACAAGCTTAAAAGATTGCAGATACACCTAAAATCAGTTTAATTCTAGTTCTTATGTTGCTAATGCAATTCAGATTTTTCAGATACATATATTTTATGTGGAGGGATTATCTTACAAGGAGTTTATGAGATTTTTGCACAATCCTTTCTTGGTTTTGTTGATTTCAAAGATATTAATTCTTCTGCAATTGAAAAAATTAACTGATATCTTTAACTACCACTTACTCAGGTTTATACTACCTTAAATTTCTTGCATGCTTTTGTTTCTAGAATGTGGGCAAATCCAGCAAAATTTGTGCATATGTTTGTCCTAGTTTAAAGGGAAACTAATTTGCACTGTTACCACTGCTATCTGAAAAAAACGTTTGAGCAACTTTGTTGCTTGGAATAATCACAGATATGTTTCAGTTAAAGTTGTTTCGGATTGATGCTTTCTTAATAGTAATTGCAGTTTTTTGGGGTGTGGGAATAGTCACAGAATAAAGCCTGCAAATATGTCTAAAGCTAAGGGCAAAGTCTTCTTTAAAAACTGTATCAGCACAGATTCAGTCTAGTTTGGCTCAGCATGTCTTCTGCTGCAAACCTTATTTCAAGAGATTATTGGTCAAAATTTGAAAACCGTGCAGATGTCTCTTGCAGAAAACTGATAATCTGTCTAATGAGCCTCAGTGCTCTGGGGAAAGCCAAAGAATGGGGTGTGTACTTGAATGCTTTTCATTAAGAACATTTATTAAGGTAGATGTCAAATGAATAGGCTATAGTAATAAGCAAAAATGGAGTTATAGCTCATGTTTGAGGCAAGCTTTCATGTCTGCAGCTCTGAATAGCTGCTACTTGTAACAGTCTCTCTACACTTCTCATACAAAAGAAAGACTTACATAAATGTATTTCTTCAAATAAATACATTTTTAAAATTTATGATGTGTAATCAGCAAGGTATGAACATCATCTATATTAATTTTAACCTAATATTGTTGTTCAGTTAATATCTGGTCAAACTCAGTATTTTTGTGCAAGCACTGAATACCTAATTTATATACGTATCTATATGCATAGTGTCTTTGTGACAAAAATGGTTTTAGGGGAGATTCTGAACATAAATATCTTGCATTTATTGTCAACCTGAAGTGCCGTTCATCTGTCTTCCTAGACAGCAATGATCTTGTATTTGTAACTGTTGTTCTGTTTTAATACAGTTTGCCTGGTTAGTTTTTGCAAATTTGTATTTACTCCATTCATTTGCTGCCCTCATTCTTTGGGACAGATTGTGAAGGTTGTCCTGAATTTTAACATGTGTACAGAAGACCAAATGTGGTAAAAGTCCAAGCTGGAGATAGCATTGCCCAGTTATAGCATCCAAGGAAGATGTTGAGGATGAGATGTCCACAAAACCCCTGACAGAATTTCTCCTCAATTAATCTGTTGGAGCAGTAGGATGAGAACAGGTTGCTGTCTAATCCCTGAGGATTTCTGGGATCCTCTGTCCTCCTACATCCAGTTTTTGTGATGACACAATGATGTTCCCAGACATTTCTGTTGACTTTGGCTGCAAAATGGCATCTCGTTGTGAAAGTTATGTGTGATACTGCTCCAGCTTGTATCTGGATAAAAACAGAACTCTTTCTGCAAGTAACAAGTGATAGGACAAGAGGAATCAGCTTCAGTTGTGCTAGGAGAGGTTTAGATTGGATATTTGGAATAAATTATTCACTGAAAGGGTTATCTGGCAGTGGAACATGCTGCCCAGGGAAAGAGTTTAGTCACCACCTTTGGAGGTATTTAAAAGACATGGAGATGTGGCACTGAGGGACATGGTCTAGTGGCAGACTAGTCCTGGGTTAATGGTTGGACTCAATGATCTTAAGAGTCTTTTCCAGCCTTAATGATTCTGTGTTTCTGTTGTCCATTGAAACTGTGTTATCACAGGCTCTGTCTTCTTTCTCCATCTGTTTCTCCTAATTTTCACTCCCGTCTTCAGAAGATCTTCTGAGTTTTAAACCTGGACAACTCCTTCTATTGAGGTAGAACTTGGTTGGCAGAGATACCTTGTCTCAGTGATGGGATCAGTGGAAAGTGAGTGTGGTGTGTCCATGAGATTGCAAATGGAGCATTAAAGTCTTTGCAATATGTGTGGATACAAAAAGCTTACCTTGGTATGTGGATTTTTTCCACATCCCTGAGAGGAGATAATACTTTTATTGACACAGGAAACGTCAGTGGTTAGTACAGGAACATTACTGTGTCGATCACCACCTTGCTTCAGGAGGACTAAACTTTCTAAAACTTGTGTATTTTCATTTCAACTACTTGGAACATTCAGCAATGAAATAACTAAAAAGTCATATTCTAAGCAGACTTACCCCCTCCCCCCCTCAATTCAAAGCAGCCTTCTGGATCTCATATTAATCATAAGGCCATCTTGTTGTCTTTTTGTAGATCTCTGCTACTCTGTTGAATGTATTAGAAAAGTCACATTGGAGATTGAAGAGTATTTTTCAAATTTGATCTGTTTGCAGGAGAAGCTGGATTTTGGTGTGCATGTACCCACCCTTTTTCAGTTTTTGAAGTAAATCTCTGCTTACTTATTCCAATTTATATGAGAAGATATGTCTTACATTGATGTTATTTGCAAATTGGCAAATTGGATTAATTGGGAGCAAGTCTTCTCTTGCCGTTTGAGGCACATCCTGAGCACCCACTGTTTGTTCATCTTTAACTGTTATGATGGGTCATTTGTCATTTCAATGCCATTTTTTCCTGCCTGTGGTTAGTTTTAACAACCTGTCTGCCGTAAGTTGGAGGGGGAAATAAAAACACTTCTTTTGGACAGCCTATTTACTAAGTTTATACTCAGCTTTGATGTCTCCTTTGAATTCATCTCTGCTATTGGGCACCCAGACACCAAAACAAACCCCAGTCCATTTGGCAGATGACCACAGGATTTGGTTGTGTCCTGTGAGGCACAAGACTCATCTGTTTTGCTTGGAACTGCCACATGTATGAAGTGATTCCACCTTGATTAAAATGCAGTCCCATGCATGCTGCTGTGGGGTATTAAGTTTTGCAAATGCCTGGCCTACATTCTTCTGTTCAGTTTTTCTTTCTTTAGCTCAAGGAAGTTGCTTCTCATCTTACCCTCTACCAGGATTCTCAATAATTCTCTTCTTTCATCTATATTGTTACCTGTAAGTTATTTATAGGCTATGATCATATTCTACTCAATCCTCTTTTCTGGATTATATAACTTTAGCTTCCTTAGTCTGTCTTCATATTTGGTGTCTTATCCTCCAGTTCCTATATCATTTAAGTTAGCCTTCTTTGTATATGTCTAGTTATTTTATATCTTTTTTTTGCAATACGTGTAGATAAGAGCTGCATGTGATATTCCATTTGTGGTCACATCATGGCTTTGTACTCTGGAATTATTACCTCCTTGGATTTATATGAGATTCATGCACATCAAAGACCAGACGTTGCTTCTCCTGCAAACAGATCAAACTTATAAAATCATCTTTGATCTCCAGTCAAATATTGAGCCTATTTTCAGATGGCATCACGCTCTATGCTTCTAGACAACCTTCAGTACTGCCTATATTCCAGTCTAAAGCAAGAATAGATTTACTTAGTATGAATAAATATTGCCTTGTTTTCTGCATCAGCACATTTCAAATGTTTGTGGATTACTATTCCCTTGTAGACAAAGACAAATCAAATGGGAAGGTGGAAAATATTTCCCCCAAAGAACATGAATTTAATGTTTGTAGTCTTAAAAAAAGGTTAAATTAATAAATCATTAATCTCTACTGGAAATGTGTTTGGGGTTTGGTTAATTTTCATGTGTATTTGTCATTTTTTATTTCAAGAGAGTAACAAAATAATAGTTCTAAAATAGAAAGAAATTAACTGCACGAGACCAGCTGCTGATAGGACTCTCACAAAACCAACTTCAGTTTCTGTTCTTAGGAGGCTTCTAAAGTTTTCGAAGCTTGACTGGTTTTGTTCTTTACTCCACACTCATCCCCCCAGTATGTCAAACCTCTGAACTGTCTAATTTATCTATCTTGAATTCAAAATGTTTTCAGTTTGTATTACCCAACAATGAATTACATTCATAAATCAAATTACATAGAAATATCATGTGGTTCTATTAATGGCATCTGTAGTAACTTTTATAATTAAAAAATCTTTATTTTAGCTTGCTGTAATTTACTTGTAGTGTGTATTTTCTAAGTCAGTAGTCTTTGTCTGCTAAATTTATCCTACTTGTCTAATTCTTTCTCTGCTGCTGCTGCTGTTCCTCCCTTGAGTAACATTTAGAACCTTTTACGTCCTTCCAGAGTTGCTTAACTGTGGAAAAGCTCACACTACTGGCATCCTGTATACTTGCCTGAGTGAATCCTAGAATTTCAGAACTAGTAAGAAATCAGTTTGTTGCTTGGTTATCAAATTCATCTACTCATTCAGGTGTAAACACTTAAAAGATAATGTGCTGATTGTCTCGCCATTGGTGGTTTCTTATTCTACCCATCCAGATTTATCATTGTCATAAGTGGTCTCGTTTCTTATTTGCTTCCATACCAGTCTGTGCCAGAGATTAATTTGTTTCATCATCTTCAGTTGGAAAAAAATTAAGCATTGCTGTAATATTTTACAAAATATTTGGTTGCAAGTATGACTCTTGTTGTAATTCAGGTGAAAGTTGAGTAAGGCAAGCTGTCTTTAAAATGTGCCTGCTTCCTCCTGTGGTGTAGGTTCTTGCCAATTGTTGGCAAATCCATTTTGACTGCTAGGTTATACTGGTTATTTAAAATAGTAAGTTTCCAGTTTTTAATGCATTAAGTGCTTTAAGATTAGTGCCAGAATGAATGTCATTAAGTAGTCTAATGAATCCAGTGTGTTCCTTTTGAAGTTAGCAGTCACTGAGATCTGGAAGAGCAGTGTTAGTCCTGAAAAGTTGGAATGCTGTCCAAAGGAAGCCCAAGGAAAGGGGACATGCTGCAAAAATTGAACTGGAATTAGAAAATAACAGGATTTAAGGAGAAGATTGAAGCCATTTGGAGGAAGTTTTCAAACCCTGGAGCTGGAGTCTTATCTCATACCATATTGCCACTGAATCTGCAGAGACATGGCTTTGATTACTATCTGCCTGGTAAATGACTGGCTCCTTCCTGAAGTCTGTCTTGGGCTATTAGATGGGGATTTTGTCTTGCCAGAATGTGCTGGGAACAGAGGGGTTCAGGATTGTTATTCCTGGTTTGCCTCCCTGATCTGTAGAGCAGGTCTCTTGAATGCCCATGGCATTACTGTTTATCAGAAGGGTGGTGAGGGGCATTCCATGAGTGCCTGAGTTTGGGATGTTGAAGGGGCTAGTTATTTATTTAATTATATTATTTGACGTCATTTCAGATTAGGAGCCTGCCCAGGAAGCTTGTGCTGTAGTACGTAAATAGCAAAAGGAAAATGTGTGCTGAAAGACAGACATGTAGAGATAACAGGTTCTCCACATCAAAAGAAACCATTTGGTTTCTAGTTGTACAGCTGAAGCTCTCTGTATTGTTTGGTTTCCGAAACAAATGATGCTGCCACGATACTGGAGTCGGCTGCAAAAGCCTGGGAGTGCCCTTCCAGCCCTGCAGATCTGTCCGGCATCTGGAGATGAGGCCAGGGAACAGAAAGTGAGTGGGCTCTGCACCACAAGTGTGTCCCCATTTATAGGCTCCCTCAGCATTGTTGGTAGGCAAAGCATGGGCAGGGAAGCTTGTGACCATGCTGCTTGTGGCTGAATTGCCAGAGAGAGAGAATAGGAGCGTATTTGGGGCGTTTTGTTTTGTGGATGGTTTAGTTGGGTTTTGTTTTTCTTGCATTTTGGGTTGGGTTTTTTCCTTCTTAGTTTTGGTTTTTTTTGGTTTTTTTTGGTTTTTTTTTTAACAAAGCCACCCAGCCTGATTAGTCTGCTGAGTGCAGGCAGTTTGCTGCATGGACTGGTTGTTGCCTTGGGATGAGCAGAAGTGGTTGTTCCACAGCTTCACCTCACAGACGCTGGAAGTGCAACTACAGCTGCCCCTGAGCCAGCAGTCTTTTGTGGAGGGGCGGAGGGGGGGATTACTTTGCAAACAAACCAGATTTTTGAGGTGTGAGCACTAATTTGTACTAAATTTGCTTGCATTGTACTGGGCTACCCTTGCAAGGTTAAATAGGAAAACAACTCCAAGTCACAGAGTTTTCTGCGGGCAGGGGGAAGTCTGTACCCATTAGAGGATCCAGAGATGAGGTGGGCATAGGACATGAGTGACTGCTTCGTGTAAAGCTCCCCTTCCTGTTCCCTCAGCTGAGCCCTTGCCTCCTGCATTCACAGGCTGTGGGATGCATCCCAGGCTGAGCTGGGACCCAGCTGCATTTGGAACACGAAGTCCCTAAACATTGCTGGCACTGGGCTGGGAGTACGGCAGCTGGGACCCACTGATGGTGCATTAATCCGTTTTGACAGAGAATCAGAGCTGGAAAAGGATGATTTTCTGAAGAGTTAGGGCATCAGGAGCTGATACCACAGCACCACTGTGGGCTTGCAGTTACTGTCTCCTGACTGCTTTTTGTACCTGGGTAATCCTTGCACCTTAATTGCTTTGTCCTTTGGCTTGCAATGCACGTGACCACCACGGTGTTTGTCAGAAAGTCTAAGTCTATCTTTAAATTGGAATGGCGCAGGGAATGCCTACAGAGGCAGGAGATGTTCTACTATGCCTTCCTTGTGATCTCTTTCCCCTCCCCCCTCCAGTTTTTAGCCACCTCCACTTTTTTCTTTTTTTTTTTTTTTACCTTCTCTGCCAAAGAAAATGTAACACACAAATCAGAGTAGCAATCATTTTGTGCACTTTTGACATCAAAAAAGAGATCAGCTCAGGAGAGTTCAGTTGCAAAGTGCTGTGAAACAGTCACAGTTTAAGCCCAATAGAAAGTATAGCAGTTCATAATGCTGGGAGGGCAAAGTCACTTGGGTTAACTCCCGATTTCTCCTCTGTACCCACTGATCAGGCAGTTAACAATGGTAAGGAGACCCTTTCTGGTGTGATCTGAGTTATTTTACTCTATGTGTGGCAGTATGCTTTGCAAAGACAAGCCTCTATATTTCAAATTCACTTTAATATTATGAACCAAGGGTAATAAATTTTAGTGCCATTTTCAACAGCATGTTTCTTTCATTTTTTTTTAGTAGTTTTAGTAACATTCTTTTCAATTTTCTCTAGCTAAACAGCCCAATTGCCATTGTGTCAAGTAACAAAGATGCTCAATAAGTTTTCATGGCCACATAAAGGAAAATCATATGTTTTATTTCATCCAAAAATAAGGAGTTTTTCTGAAGTAGTCAATTATTCTTTGAAGCCACTTTGGACCACTGATTCCAAGAGTCAAGATTTTATTTGAGTTCTTTGCAGATTTATAGTTATACAAATATGAACATCAGATCTTTTAGGATGTTATAACTTATTAGGGAAAAAAGTGTACCAGTCTCTGTTCTGCATCTTTTGTTCCTCAACGAAGATTTCTGGTGTTATTTCATGTACTTGAACTGGCTGTCTCTGAAAGCATGGTTGCTCCCAGTTGCAAATGAGAGGTGTTGACTCAGCCACAATGTTAGTCAGTCAGACAGAGACTAAAAGAAAACAATTTTATTTTTCTTGATCAAGTACAAGAGTAGATGCATACAACTTTTCTGGTTGATGTGCTCATGAATTCCTCCCCTCCCCCCCCTCCTCCCCATTTTGATCCATTTTTGATCCTCACAAAGAATCTTGAATGGGAGCCAGCTTTCTCTGGGAAATTGTCCCCTTGATGATATTTGCCAAGAACAGGATTTCCACAGTGTATTAGCAAGGGAAAGGACTGTTAGCAGTCTGTGGATGGGGGAAAGGCTAACATGAAAACCACCATGGAAAAAAATGAGATTATTCTTGTCTGCATTATATAAATACATAAGATTTTTTTCTTGTGATTCTATCAACCTATTAAGGTTTTTTCATGTTTTCTATCAAATTGCTCTGTCTCTATATAAGAATTGTTCTGAGTGTTTTTTGAATTATTATTGCCTGTGTAAAATATTGAGCAGAGGAGTTGCTGTTATTATAAAGAGCCTGCATAATCATCTAGATTGGGCCTTCACCAGTGCATGGTGGCTGTATTGTCCTTTCCTCTCTTGTAGTACAGTGTATCACCAGAAGCCATGATGTGCCTATGACAAACAGCAGAGTCAGAACTGAAGCTCAACCCTTTAGTGAGAATTTGGAAGGGAATTGGGAAAGAGAAGGTACATAGTCAGGAAGAACCCTGTTCAAATGAATATTTCTTTTAAATGCCTGCACCAAGAACACTCTATAAAGAGTAGTAGGGATGCATATCTTCAAAACTAAAGTGTGTACAAAACATGGATTGAACTAAATGCTCCAGGAACTTCAATGCCTAGTGGGCACAAAGATGTTTTTGTTTCCAGGTGCCTGAGGGGGTATCTGTCATGTAGAAGAGTCTCCTCATAGACCACATAATCCTGGCGGGGCCCTTTCTATGAAACACATCTGGTGCTAAATAGGTGCATGAGATTCTCCCAAAGGAAATGCAGAGAGAACTATACATCTGTCACAGCAGCAGGCGCTCCCCTGGCCCCAGTGGAACTGAGTGAAGGAAAGAATTCTGCAGGCAACTAAAACAAAGAATAAGTGTTCCATAGGTTGCTTCCACATCTCGTAATTCTTGGGCAAATGGAGGTGACATGCAGGACTTCTCCAAGGTAGCAGGTATGTACCTCCCTGGGCCCCATATTGTGCTGTAAATTGAGTCCAGCCATTCTGGCTCTGAACCAAGACCAGGTGCAGATCTCACATGCTGAAGGTCAGTCCCAGGTAGATAGAGATGGGTGCTTTCTTGTGTAATGGAAGGTTGATAAACTACATAACAAAGGTTTGCAATGCAGTTTGTACCTAAACCCATCCATGGCAAAGAGACCTGAAAAGGTAAGCATCTGTGACTTCAGTTCAAAGAAATCTTGTCTACAGAACACGAGTAGGGTGTCTCTTCTTCCCCCTTCCTTTTGAGAAAGGCTGTGATAGCAGTATTCTAAGCAAAACAGTTAATTGTGATAAAAAGATGTCTTTTAAATGTTTTTAAGCCGATGGTCTGTGAACTGTATCTTAGAAACCCATGGCAGGTAAAGATGAAAAGCAAGCATTTTGCCTTGGGCTTAATTCTGCTATTCAAAGGTCTACATCTCCACTGGAAAATATTTAGGGATCTGTGAATTGAAAACAGTTGAAAATCACTGACCTGAAAATATATTTCCTTGTTTTCAGAAAACCAGCAAGACTGAGTTAGCAGAACATTTCTCTGTGGTGTTGTTGATGTCTTTCCCTCCTACCCCCCATCCTACTAATGGACCACGTGATTTGTAACTAGAATATAGCCTTTCATTTCTTATGGTCCTTCTCGAATGAGATCTTTCTGTGTTGAAACATCAGCATGGAGCTTTTCTAGACTGCTTGTACAATTACCCAGTGTGCTGCAAATTTAAATGCAAATGAAATGTTTGATTAGTTTTTTTAAAAATCATGTTTTCCACTTAATTCTAAATGCTCAGTCTTGCCAAAGAGATCTTCCATTATAATTAAGATGTCTTACAGTTCTGGGATCAAGCTTTATTTTTATTTATGCTCAAAAAAAAAAATTGACTACTGTAAATGGAACAGATGTGTCTACACTAGATGTCATAATTATCCATGACAGTGTAGCCTGCCTTTGGAACCCATGTACTACAGGCACAGCATTCGAATATTCCAGACCTCTGACCTTAAGCAGATGTTGTTATTTTAGTCATATGGACAAGCCAGAAGGAAGGTCAGAGCTCATTCATATATATTTGTATCATAGCCCTGTATTTTATGTATACATGTGGTATTTTTGCTTGAAGGTTTATAGAAAGATGTTACCCCTAAAATGTGTTTAGGGTGGAATTTGGCTTCTTTCTGACAGAACATGGTGTTTTTAGTGATATGGCATTGGTTTGTTTTGGTTTAGGATTCCCTGCCACCTTTCTTTCTCAGCACGGAGCCCATAGGAGGTTGCTGTTGCCTGAATTATGCACTGAAATCACTGGGATTTCCTGGAGTGGACATCAGCCCAGATTTTGTTTCCCTCCAAGTAGCTGTCATCTCAAGTAACTGTCATCTTCATGGAATATGCTCATGTCTGATCATAGCCTTTGGCAGCAGTCATGAGCAGGAAAACATTCTTTCAGTTCAGGTGATTGGGGCTTATATGTGTTGCAGACCACTCAATGCAGGTAGGGAAACTACAGCTCATGGAGTTTAATTGTACTGCATTTTACTGGAGCACTGCTGTGATATTTGTGACCTTCCGCCTTTCATTGGACTGAAACCATATAATTTCATTTGTGATGTTGCCTGAAGCCACCATGTTATCTAAATAACTTGCCAGCCTCAAAGCAAAACTTTCCCCTTTTCCTAAAGATCCTCTCACTACTACCACCAGCAATCTATCTTTTTTTCTGGGAGGGGGGAAAAAAGCCATGCTACCCTCAAATTATTTTGCAACTGCTAACACAGCAAGAGAGTCTAATAAAAATAAAAGGACAACTGAGCAACAAATTAAAGGAAAGGAAGGGCCCTGAAAGGAATTGAACTGAGATGTTCCTGTGTGAAAATGCACCTTTTTCTTACATTATATGTATAGGGTGACAGCTGCATTTTAGCTGAGTAATTGAACTCTGAGGTACATGCTTATGATGCCAGGAGAGCAGAATGACTGAGGCTGAGATTTTCTCACAGTTAAGTCACAGACCTATCAAAGCTGAAGCAGCAGGCAGTTAACACTGTGGTGCCATCTTAGTGGTAAGAATAGTCAGAGGGATTCCTGGCAACTTACACCCATGAATTTATTGTAACAATTCTGCTTTCACCTCTTTAATGAAGCACCTGTTTCTAAGCAAGGGTCAAAAGATGCTTTTAGGTTATAAGAGGTCCATCTTCAACTGTATCCTTTCCTATCCCTACAGAAGCATACACAACATCAATATGACCTCCAAAACACAGGTAAAAATAGTTTTCTGTATGTATGACCTCAGTTTTGAAGAGCACTCCTGGAACAGCATGGTTGCAGCAGTGAGTGTGCTGGAGCTAATTCCACCCAAAGTCTGGACTGCTTGGACCTCTCCACTGTGGCCCTCCTGGGACCACTTGGTGCTCCTCCTGGGCTCAGTGCTCAGGCAGAAACCCAGGCAAGAACTGCTGAGCTGACACCAAGCTGCAGCTGCCCTCTGGCTTTCTTACAGTCTGTGCTTTTTGATGCTCTTCGTAAAGACAGGGTAGATAAACCTGGCTTATTTGGAAAAGGTTTGTTGCTTTGTTATTTATATTTTAGGGAGAAAAAAAATCCTTAAAACCCTGAAAACTGTAGAAATTCACAGCTCAAGTCCTTCTTTTACCAAAGCTCTCCTCTTTCTTGCATTATCCACCCTCCTGTTGTGTCTTGGGGCTGAACTGTATGGATCTGTCTCTGGCCTTAAAGGAGCCAACCGAACTGTGTTGGGTTAAGATCTGTCTTACTGTATTTTTGACATAGTAGAGCTGCATTCTGTAAGGCTTAAAACTGTTGAAAGAAAAATAGAAGAATTATGGAGAAGAGATAAGAGAGTTCACTTACAGTTGGTAATACCTGGCACCTGTTTCCAACCACAGGTGGAAGGCAGTATAATTTGGCAAAAAGATACACAGAAATAACCCCAGGCATTGTTTTTGTGTGGCACTAGACCACATCAAAATTACATAGGGCATGGCAATATTTAGATCAAAGCATTAGAGCTGAAAGGTCATCCAAATCTTATTGCAACTAAAAAAAATCAAGTAATCCTTGTAAAAGCTTTGGCACAGCATTGCTTTAGTGAGAGGGGAGATAACTCTTGAAAAAACCTGAGGTTTGCATTGATTGAAAGTAAAATTGAGATATGCAGGTTGGCAAAAGCCACTTTTACGGGATGAAATTGCATTGTCTGTTCTTTTTTTATAGAGAGGTGATTAGTAACCTGATATGAAAATGTCATTTAGCTTCTTTGTACGATGTGTGAGTCAACAAGAGTGCACTATGAGTTAGCCTTGCAATGTGCAGCATTGCTGGTACTGCTGGGTATAAGTCATTTAGGTTCCAGAACTTTGTGGGGGCCAAAGTAAAACATGTTTGAAAATCACTGATATTCTAAAAGCCTGTTTGCTTCCCAGTTCATGCAGCTCAACTTCTTAATGCCAAAGAAATGGAAGTTTAGGGCATAGTATATGTTCTTTCATAAGTGCGTTACGCATCACAGTTGCATCTGTAAAACAAGAGATCCATGGATGGGGGGAAGCTTTTGACTTTCTAAGGCCCTTGCTGGTAAGAAACTGTCCCTCAAAATTCAACATCCTCATTAAAGAGAAGAAGATTTTAACTGAGGATTTGCTTAGGCATGGGAGTTAGGAATTCTACTAGCTTTTCTGTAACTTGGCTTTTTAAGAGTATCTTGGTAGTTTGACCTAATAGAGTAGCAAGTGATGTTTGATCTAGAGGAAAAATAAAGAAATGATAGGAGACAAGCCAGTAAGTTGAAATGGGATATATCCTTTTAACAGTTTGCAGCTTTAATTTCTTGTGTTCGCCTGTAGAGAGACATGTCTCTGTGTCTTTACTGTAAACCTGGCAATACTGAAGGAAAAAATCTGTCTTCTGAGCCGCATTGGAAGAGCTCTGAATTTTGCTTTAAATTTAAAGCCAACCACAGTCTGTAGGGATCACAATACACTTCTATAAAGCAAATGTTAAAGTGGGAAGAATCAAAACAATGTGACTTCAGTTCCAATTTCTTGTTGATGTCCAGACTATAACAGATTTTGGACTGACTCCGCAAGATAGGTATAAAATAATGCTGGTACAAATTGGTGATGTTTTGCTCTCTTTTTGCAATGTTATACTGCAGGAGAAAAAAGCCAAGCAAGTTCTCTTATCTATGCTGCCAGTAGGGAGATTTTCACTGACTGAAGACAACTGCTGTAAAAGCTTTAGCTGGTGGTAAACCCATCATAGGATTGAAGGAAAACCGTTATTATCCCTATTTTGGCACAGATGCCACTCCTTTCATGGAGAAGAGCATGGGGAATCTTTTGACAAGTAAATTTTGTGGATGTTGCACCTCTTAAGATTTCTCTCATTTCTATAAATCTCACAGAACAAGGGGTTTTTTTCTGAAAGGGGATTTATCACTGCCATCTATTAACTGCCTGTAAACACTGTGTACTTTAAATATTTTATAGCTACGTGAAGGGATTAGGGCTCAGGGCGCTATGGTTTTATGCAATTTATCTGTCAAGTGGCTGTTATACCTTCAGTTTCATAAAATATTTTGCCTAGAAATGTGATTATCAGGACACATTTTAATAGATAACTCCTTTACACCAGGAGCAAAAAGTGAATATATAGATTAATTCCTCATGAGTCTTTACACGTTGGCCCCTTGTTTGTTTTTGGGTCATGGAAACCTTTAGCAATGCATGAGAATAATCTGATCTAATCAGAGGAACAAAGAACCAGCTCTCTGTTTTCCAAAGTTGCAGCAGATGCAGAGAATAAATTATAAACAATTTTCCAAACATAGTGTGTAAATTCTTAGCAGTGACATCTTGACTGAAAAACGCAGCATATACATACTAAACAGAACAGTTCACTCTAACCAGATGCAGGGTCATCCATTAGGAATACTTTATCTGATTAGTATTGTTAATGGAAGGGCTTATCCGGCCATTCCGTAAAAGCGGATCTGCTGTAGATCATGATTTCTTGTCAATACAGTCATCAAGGCTATCATGGTTGTCACAGCCCAGTATTAACCCACTAGAGAGAACTGGGCAGGAAAATACAGCAAGCAGTGAGTGAAACAGAGACTCTTCCATTTATTTCTCTTCCATGCATAGCGTTGCCCCCTGCACTGTTCCTTTTCCGTCATTGCACTTGGCAAGACAGATTACTTCAGCATCTTCCTTTACTCAACTTCTCATATATTCAATGGCTTTATTGTGATAACTTATGGTAGTTTTGATCTTTGTATTCATCATGGCCTTGACAAATGGAAAGGTAGTACAGAAAGGACATATTTCTGGAACTGATGGAAGTACTGTAGTTATACTGTAGATTGTTCTAAAACATGTAAATTAGGAAGCAAAACAAAAACTCATTCTACCTGAGAAAAGAATGATCTTGACGTTGGGATATTCTAGATTAACTTTGAAGATGACCTAATATTTTAATTTTGTATAACACACTTCTGTTGTTTGTTGAAGTATTTCTGACAACGATCATAGTATTTAATATTCTGTCTTCATTATAAATAGTATGTTTAGATATTGACATCTGTCTTCATTATAAACTGTATGTTTATATATTAATGATTGAGCATAATTTTAATCAAATAGAATTTATGTAGAAGTCAGTTCAATGGGTTATGTTTTGTTTAAAGTTATCTATAGTACTTTTGAGTTGGTTTTGAAGCCACTCTTCAGTTAAAATATAGTGGATTTCTTGTTTATTTTTAATAACCTGGGAAAAATAAACCTGTTTGGAAGCAAGATACATGTTTTTAAACAAAACAAGATTTCTTTAGCTATTTGTCTAGCTCTGAGGAGAAAACATTTATTTTTAATGTAATACACTGATATATTTGAAAAGCTGTTATGAGTGTAAATTCCTTGGAAAATAATCCTAAATCAAGTGAGGCCTACTATGACTGGCATGCATGGTAACAAACACATGGAGTAGCTGTGCTATAACAGAGCTCTAAAACCACAGCACTTCTCTTGGTGCTGATCATGATGCCAGCGCTGCACTGCCTTTGCAGCTCCCATATGAGGTCCTGGCAGCAGGAAGTCAGCTCTTTGTTGCCATGGTTGTAGAGCTGCACCATTGATTTGGAATAGCTGATCAAACCAAACCCATTCCTTCCCTGTTTTCAAGAATAAGGTAAAGATTAGTAAAAACTTCAGAAATATTTTGAATTTTATATACCTCCTGCCAAGGCAAGGTGATTTTCATTGACATTTCATTGTATAAGGGGGTTATATTTCTTGTCCTAAAATTGTAACTGAGCTTAACTACCTAATTCTAGGGGTTTTTTTAATATCCTTTTAAATTTCAAATACTTCCCCTGCTATTTTGAAGATAGCAAAGCCTTCAGTGAAGACAGGAATTTGTGCAAGAAACAGAAGCCAGACTGCAAGAGGTTAAAAAATAGAAATGGCAGGTTTAAAACAGTGTTTGTAAAAATGCTTGTGGACAGTGGGATATCTGAACAGTTCCTATACTTTGTAATGAGGCAGAAGAACAAGTGAGTTCAGAGTGGAAAAGGGGGATGATCTGCAGCCACATGCACAGGGGCAAAGGAATGCAAGACTAAATTGATAGTAGGCAAAAAGACATCAGGGTTCATGACCTGGAAATCACTGAGACTTCTGATGACAGGGAGGAGGGATTGACGCTCTGTTTTGGCTGAAACCAGAAGATGGAGAAGGCTGGGGAAGAGAAGCCTCTGGGGAGACTTAGACCTTCCAGTATCTAAAGGGACTACAAGTGAATTGGAGAGGGACCTCTCACAAGGGTCTATAGTGATAGGACTAGGGGTAATGGTTTTAAACTGAAAGAGGGTAGGTTTAGATTAAATGTAATGAAAAAATTCTTTTTGGTGGGGGTGGTGAGGTACTGTAACAGGTTACCCAGAGAAGTTGTGGGTGCCTCACCTCAGGCTGGATAGGGCTTTAAGAAACCTGTAACAGTGGAAGGTGTCCCTGCCCATGGAAGGGAGATTGAAACTTTAAGGTCTCTTTCAACCAAACTGTTTGCTAATTCTGTGAATAAACAAAGATGATCAGACAAAGCAGATAGGAATTAAAAAGAAGTTAACAGAAGAAAGCAAAGGTAGAAGAGTAACTGGAGCTAGTGTAAGGAAAGGATAAAGGAAGCAGATGCTATGAGGCAGTAAGAGTTGTGGTGAGAGCCCTAGGAGACTAGCAGATGGACTGGGCTTTTTTTTTTAAAAAAAAAAAACAAGAAGCGAAAAAAACCCCAAAAGCCAAGCTCCAACAAAATAAAACAGCAAAACTCATTACTGACATTAAGGGAATCCATGGACTTAATCTACCTTCAAGAAGAAAACCTCGTAAACAGCTAGGACATTGTAGTCAAATGGATAAAATGTGAATAGTTGCAAAGTATGCATGTATGGACCCTTAGATGCTGTAAATTCAAAGGTAGCTGGCACTGAATTTTTAGCTTGACACAGCTCTTCCTGTGTTACCAGAGTGTGAGTACCTTGCTAGAGCCTTAAAACAGAAAAGCAGCAAACCTGAGTTTCTGTGCTGCAGAAGATGCGCAGAATAATGAGCCTAAATTCATGCACAAATACATTTTGTATCTAGTACCTCTCATCTCTTGTATCCGTTGTGTCTTTTCTGCATTTAGTTTCATATCTGAACACTTGAAACCATAGTTTCCAAATGGATTCCCTGAAAAACTGTCCATGAGGTGAGAATTTTGCACACTTATCACAGTATCTCCTTGCATTTGGAGTTACCCAAGATCTAACGAATGGAACACACTCAACTTTTAAGTCATCTGATTACAATCAAATCAGGAGATACTAACTCAGTTAGAACTGGTGTGCTTTTGATGACTACGCTCTGAATTTGCACTGATGTCCTTCAGAACAGAATCCAGCCACTTGGTCTGCATGAATATAGGAAGGATAAGAGTTTTTCTTACTGAGTGAATTACTTATTCCTTGCTAGACACACTCAGATGCCAATTTCTTTCACGTCTTTGTGTTGTAAGCTTAAGGGACTGAAAGTGACACAGCAGTCATCCGTGCCAAATATATAAAGAGTGCAGCACAATAGCAGTGACACCAATGCATCTCTAATGTGTGCTTAACCATCCTGATGCCATATTTGACTTAAAAGCAATTGTTGTCCTGTTACTGGGAATGATAACTGCACTTCCCCTCGCTACCCGGCATCTCGACAAAACAAGCTACTGAATAGAATATGCTCCGAGTGGCCATATTTTATATTAAAATTTGATTAAATCCATTCTGTAGGCCACTTCAATGTGAATCATAATTATATTATTCTGCCAGTAACTGAGGTAATATGAGAAGAAGAATGTCACGTTCTCTGGACTGCTTTTAATGGAGTATATATTATAGCTCGGTGCTTCACGTACTCAGCAATCCTCACTTAAGAAAGAAATTTAATACTAAATGGCAGCTTAGAGCTGTAAAACTTGGTGGGTCACACTCTTCCTGCTCATACATAAGCATCATTGGGGGTAATGGAAATTGTGCAAAATGAAAGTCCAGTGCAGGATTTGAAAAGAAGTGAGGGTGGTGATAAAGCTTCCTCATATTATTAAACATTTTTAATACACACTCTTCATTATTGCAAGGCAAGTGGGGGCATTGTACTGTCTTGGTTGACTTCCTCTGTGACTTATTTTCGGCTCACCTCCCTCAATAGATGAGAATGGACGTAGCTCTCTGTGGCAGTGTCTTACTGCAGCAGAGCTGGCAATAACATTTCATAGCCTTCCCTTGGAGACTTCAGCTCCTCATATACAGACATTCTTGTGTGGCTCTGTGTTTTCAGCCATCTAACACAGTTTTGGTTTTAATGAGTGTCCTTAAAAGAAAAAAAGGGAAAAAATTTTGTTGAGCAACTAGAGGACTGAGAACAAGGTAAGCAGTTTGCACCTGTTTGTCAGGTTAAAGAATATAGTTTCCAAGTAGAAATTCTGTGTTGTGGCTTCATTGAGCTGTGGGCTACAGCAGTCTATTTCAAAATAATGATTTGCAGTTGATTATCTGATGCCAAATGGCCTGAAAATCATATCTACAGTTGTGGGTTCCTACATGTACAACATACAGTTGTAGGAAAACAGAGCCTTGAAAAAGATAACTCTTCGGGAAAATGTATTGAGTTTAGTGAATCAGCTGCTTAGATGAGCAGTAGGGTCATTGCAGATGCCAGATTTAGAGTTTCCTTTACTATGCTTCTCTTTCTGGGAGGTCATTTTGTCTTAGTCCTCTCCACACCATTGTTCTCTTTTCCTTGTGCGCTTCCGACAACATGCCCATTGTACAAGCATTCTCAGAAAAACTTCCAAGAACAAAGGGTTTGTCCTTTGTATCCAAAGAAGAGCCACTCAAGTCCATTGCAATTAGGCTGTGATGGGCAAGGCACTGGAAGTAACTAAGGGGGTTAGCAGGGTTCCTCCCAACTGAAGAAATTAATTTAGTGTGTATTACCAGTCAATATACCTGGCTTCTCCTTGGGTTGGGAGCTCTATGTTCAAGAATTAAGCTCTGAGCTCTGATGAAAAATGTAGTATGTTATTGTTTGTTTGTGTTTTCTTGTCTGTGCCAAACAAGCTAAAACTGTCAGAAAAAAAAATAGTGACCTTGTTCTGTTAAGCCTTGAAATGGCATTGGAGAAGCAGTTGACTTTGGCCAAGTTCTCTTGTAAAAACACCCTCAGCAACACTGCAACATGTGAATAAACAGTAAGTGTCCTTGTAATAACAACGCACAGGTTGAATATAAAAATAAATAAAAACAAGGATAAAAACTGCTGACCTGAGGTTCAGTGCTCAATCACTGAAGTCAAGGGACTTTCAGCATGTTCCAAAGCAAGCAGCATGTCAGGCTGACCGGGATTTGTATTTTTCCTGGTCCTGCTTATATTTGCTCTCAGTGCAGCCTTACAGTGATCACTGTTTACACTGTGATCAGACATTAGTAGCTCTACTAGATGTGGATCTTCTTTCACTGATGTTGGAAATGCAAAGTTTTAGTTTTGTTTTCACCTCAGCAGTAGGATCACCTTTTGCAATAATGAAATTGTCTCCTCATGCTAGCCAGTGCCTCTTGTAGCTGTGTCTCTTCTGGTTGGGCTGCGTTCTGAATGTGGGATGTCACTGAATTCATTAATACATGGAAATGATTCATTTAAGGGAGGCTTCTTTCCCCTCTGTACATGCTTGCTAATTAGCAGATGAATTTTGATGTTCTAATTGATCTGCTGCAGAGAGACAGCTGTGCGCCCCAGCTGTCCCCCGCTCCGGTGGGCCTCCTCTGCAGTCAGGAGGCAGCAGCCCCGCTCCTGACAAATTGATTTAACTGGAGCGCCGTGCCTTGGGGGAGCCGAGCACCACAGTGTCGCTGCAGATGATTGCAGCCTTTGTGGATGGCAAACACTGGAGCGCTGTAACTGCCCAACAATGTCCTTCCCATTGCCTTGCTGAAATTCAATTTTTCATGCCTCACCAAGCTTTCCAGTCCGCCTCCTGCCCCTAGTGTGGAAATACTGTATTCTGCCCGACTGCCATTTTAGGTAAAAATTCAGATGCTTGAGAACAGGGCTTAATTTGTACTTAATATGCTAATACTATGTAATGTAATGTGCTCAGTCACATATCAAAGTATTTGCATTTAATTCATAGGGAAGTGTTCTCTAATTACATTGTATTTAGCAGGTAGTCATTGCTAGGAACCTTTCACACTAATCTTAGTGCATCAATGTTCTTCCCAGTGCTGTACTGCTTGTGTAGGAACGATGGCTGTGGTGCCCTTTAAACATTTGCTCTTTCAATTTTAAGCATAAATTTTAAGGCTCTATGTCCACTTACACCCCATTTTGTCAAATCTGGTAAATACTCTCATGTAATTAGTGCCTCTCCACAAAAATTACAACTGTGGCCCCAGAAAGTATAACTACCTAATACATCTTTCATGTCACCCTCCCTCATGAATGGTTTTCCAAGCTGTGCACTGCATCAGCTACCCTTTCTGCAGGCCATTGATTTGGCCTGAATATACCTCTGGGGGAAGCAAAAAGCAGCGCTACAAAAAGTGCAGTATTGAATTCTAATGTGTGCCATATCACTACCTTTATGCATGTCTGATAGATAACCAAGCATATCCAGCCCATTTATGGGTGTGCAGTTTTATAGACTACTGGTAGTAGCAGCCGTTCTGGACGTTCACAGGTTATGTGTGGAGGAGGACATACAGGTTTCCTCAGAAATGGTTGTCCATTGTGTTTGGAGAAATGTGATGCCACTACTTATTAATATTACTGTTACTTTTTCTCAGTGTGTAAATTTCATTTCTTTGTGTAAATGTGTGCAAGTGATGGGGAATCAGCAGAACGGGGAAAAAAGATAGGGGTTATGCCATTGCCTGTTGAGGTAAAACCTGCATACATGTATGCAGGTATTAAGCCATAAGGTTGCTAAAGATTTTGTTAAACTGACCATATGTTCAGACATAAGTGACAGTCACTACAGGTTTTGAGAAAACTACCTTTTTGAATTACATTGAGCTATAGTCCCAAAAAGCAGCAGAAAGTACTTTAGGGAGGGAGAAGTCAGGATTTCATCCATCTTGTATGCCACTGTTCTCCACCCCTGCACACACAAACAGAACAGTATGGGTTAAACTTAAGCAAATATTATTTAGGTAAATCTGTCTTCCTTGATGTGAGACAGACAATTTTCTTAATTGGCAGTGCTTTTCTCAAAACTCCTGTTATAATTTGCATATCTTCAGGACACATACCTCTCTCTCTTAGGGTCAGCCCCTGTACCACATGTTGCCATTATTTTTATCCTTCAATAGCCTTTCTTGTTTTATTGTATTTCCAGTGAGACATAATGTAAGTAATTAGGCATTTTTCCCTCAGAGAATGACAGAAGCATATCTTGCATAATGAGTAAGATGTTTTGTGGTTAAAAATAGTGCTTATTGGTCATTTTATTTCATTTTATAGCAGCAGCTGAAGATTTACTGAGTACTGCTTAGTGATACAACATGAAATTCATGGGCTGAGGAAGCAACCTGAACTCTTAATCTGTGGCAGTATTTAAAAAAGTGATGCCCAGTGGACCATCACCAGTAGAACTGGATTATGCTGAGCTCATTTATAAGCCTTAGTGGGGAGAAGGTTATTCTTAGGGATGCAGTTTGCATCCCACTACTGTGTGCTGGAGCCCCAAGGGGTATACAAGAAGGTGTGCTCTCCTAACATGCAAGGGTTCTCTAAAACGTGAATTGCTCTCTGGGGACTTCTGAATTGATGGCTGTGCCTGCAGATGGCTGCAAGTCATGGCTGGTGCTTCCCTGGAGTGGGAATGGTATGGATGTGGGATTGGCTCACCTCTGTCCAGCCATCTTGTCCAGGGCATTACCCTGCCAGCCTGCTTGTGGCTTCATAGCAGCACTGCAATTATGGCTGGTAGCAGAAAGAATGAGGCCACAGTAGGGGCAGAAATCAAAAGGTCCTGGATCTTCTCTAAATGCAAAATTGCATTGTGAGGCAAGTTTATCCCAGTAAGGCAGAGAGGCACCCTTTGGCACATTGCTCAGGATAAAAGTTCTCATGCTCTGACCTTGTCTGGCCATATGAGTACCATGTGCCCATCAGTCACATACACTGACTCAAGGTCATTGCATTACAGGGTATTATTTGTTGCAGAAAGTACTGGAGGTCTTGGGGTCTCCATGGATGATCAGATGTTTGTCTTGCTTTATGTAGAACTCTTTTTCACTGCCTTACCTCAAAGGTGAAAACATCCTGGCAATCCTGTTTTGTTGTTAATGCCATGAGCATATGCCCCTCTGCAGCCCATATTCTAGATTCTGTCATTGGGAAAAGCCAGGCCTTCCCTCCCTCCCCTCCAGTTGGGATGAAAAGCCAACAGCTACCTCTGGCTGATGCCAAACCTCTCTGCTTCAGTACACACTAGCAAGGCAGGCTGTTTCAGAGGAACAATGGAAACTGGAAAAATATGGGGAGTTTACCACTTTAAGGATTAATTTTCTGGGATAGGATTTTTTCCCCACAGCCAAGATGGTTTATATTGAACATTTTAGGCTGTCACGTCACTACAAGGTGGTACTTTGTTAGCAGCAGGGTGCTGAAGATTGCCCATCCTCTCACACATCTCCATCATAATGTTTGGCTGTTGTGTATCAGAGAAGTGTTTATTCCAGCATATGTTGCAAAGCACCATTTCGTGCTGCTATTATTTAGTTTTGTCTCATAAGAAGTGAATAGAATAGTTAAGATGTACCTGCAATAAAGCTTCCACAGTATATTATGATAGCTAAGACATTAAGGAACTGCCACTTCAAGCAGGCAAATGAGTACAGACACGAAAGAAAATGCAGTGCTTAGCTCTTTTATTTTGACCAGTGTAATGTAATTACTTATGCTAATCTTCCATTATATTTCCTTGACTAGCAGAGACAGAGACCTAATTGTGTCTCTAGCTGTTGCTACTGCAAAGTACCTTTTAAATCATATTAACATCCATACTTGATCTTCCTACTGGTTTTGACGTTTAGATCACAATATACTGTTAAATTACTCAGCTAGAGTGACTGGCTTATGGTGTATCCAACCCACAGCATAGCAATGCATCCAGTGTGAGTGATTTGATGGAAGTAGAAGAGGCACTGACCCCTTTTCTCTGGGAAAGCACTTGACCTTCCTCTTTCAAAGCATTATGAGTTCTGTTCAGCATTCTACTCCAGCTGGTATTCAATACCAAGATGCCAGAAATAGTCAGGAATTAATTATTCTACTTCTGGCTGTTCAAGAAACTATGCTTCCTTTTCTTTGGCGTGGATCTAGCAGTAGTGATGAACACGTTCTGCACAGCCAGGCTGGATTATTGTAACTCACTGAAGCCAAAGATAAAAGCTCAGTAGAAACTTCAGCTACCACAGAGCGCAGCAGCCTACCTCATTAGTAGGTGCAGCACTGCGAGCACACAGTGCTGGTGCTGTGCATCATCAGCTGGCATCCCATTTGCTTCAGCAGCCAGCTGTGGGCTCATTCAGCACATAAGGTCACCAAAGGACTGGTATGGATGCTGTTTGTCTGATATGCAATTGCCACATTGCTAGCTTCATGCCTCTGGTATAGTGCTGCCATCCTGTGCAGAATTAAAACTTCGTGGAACTGAACATGGCCAGTTTTGGCCAAAGGCCTTTTCCAGAATCTGAGAGGCAGCTACAAAAAAAAGTCTCTTCTCAATTTATAGCCTTTATGTTCTTTTGAAGGAACCCTTCTTCCGACAGTAGCAGAAGAGACACTTAAAGACGTGTATGTCTCAAAGGAAAGATAGCAAAACTTGGGAACAGAGTAGAATCCACCCTGGAGAAGCCTCTAAACTTCCAGTTATGACATTGCCATTCTAGTGATGTAGAAAAAGATGTCACAGAAGTGCCTTAGCTTGTATTTTACTGATAAATACACCATAGTGTACCATGTGTAGATCTCAGTCTTGCTGTCAGGATAGGAATCAAGAGGTCATTTAGCTCCTCCGTGTAGCCTGGTTCTTACAAGAGCTCCCCACAGTCCAAAGTGAGCTGTTGTCCATGCGAAGATTTGAGAAGGCTTGGGAGGCCATGGCAGAGGGTCAGGGGAAAGGCAGTAGGGAGGATCAGGGGTGGCTACAGGAAGACAGCGCTAGGAAATGGTAGATGGCTTTTGGATGATGTGCTGACAGGGAGACTTCTGAAGAAATTGCATTGTTTAACTCCTGCTGCATGCAGGAAAATGGAAATTGTTTCATTCAGTTCTGTTACACAACCCTGTCTTGTCAGTCTCAGGAATACAAGACTGGAGGGTAGAAAAGCTGTGCGGGTTGCTCCTCAAAGTCCTTGGATGGCAACACCGAGCCCTAGCAGCCCTTCTTCGACAGCTGGGATGGGAAGCCATGCTACAGCAGAAAAAGGGCTCATCTCTTCCCCTCTGCCTTGTGGACCACCATGGTTCTTACACTGCTTCTGCTAGAAGGGCTCTCTAAAGGTTACCTAGTTCCACTAGGATGTAGAATTATTTATGGCTATGTTACCTCTTACAGAATTTTTTCCTTAAAAATCTGCAGTGAAGTGGATTGCATGCAGTAGTCTATTTCTCTGGTTTGTGATCCTTTTAATTAGGTCTGCCCTCTTATTAATCAGAATTACAACATTATTGTTTTTTCTTTTTTTTTCTTTTTCTTTTTTTTTTTTTAATTGCAAGTTAAACCAGTGATTTTTTTTGTCCAGATATGGAGAAAACCAGCACTGTCCTCATTTATAAGAACATTTTTCTCTCAGAAAGTTCTTATCTTTTACTACAAGGAAACTTCAACTTTCAGCCTCTACTTCCTGATCAGACCTTCAGGTACTCTCTTAAATATGTTGCTTTCTTCTAGATTCTCTCTAGTTTCTCCACTCTTTGTGCAAGTGCAATGCCCCAAAACACCAAAGGTGGCCTTCTCAGTGCTAAGCAGAGCACAGTAATTGCTTCCTGTCTTCTTGTGCTAAAATGTCACAGAATGAGAATTGTCCCTCCCCTGCCCCAAACAGCCTTATAGTATTGGTTCTTATGCAAGTCATAATTCATTGTTGGTTGCAGATCCCAAGGATTTTTGGGGGGTTTGGGTTTTCTTTTGTTTTCTAGTTATACCCCATTGTGCATCACTTGTGTTTTGTACCAAATGTGAGGGTGTCTGTGTCTAAGGATGTCTGATTTCATTGTGAACTTTTTGTTCTATTAAAATAGTCCTTTGAATTTCGGTGTACTGTTAAGGTCAGAAAGGGACATCAGTAATTTTTCATGAGGTATAGTGGTCTTAATGTGATGAATAACATAGTCATTACAGTATCTGGCTTTAAAATTGATGAGAAGAAGGATTGGTTCTAGCGTTTTGTGCTATGGTACATGTTAGGAGAGTAGAAACAAATGAGGATCAGCTGTTGTTTTCCATATGAAGCCAAACTGTGGCAATGAGTCAGAAAGCCTCACAGAGCAAGCAAATTGTGTGGGTTTCCTGCTGAAATAAGTGGCATGCCCTGCAACATATGACATGTTTTCCTCTGACCTAGGACACCTTGCTTTTAGCAGCATTCATCTCTGCAATTTATACAGGCATTCATATTTCACTTTCTCCATTTTATTCTAATAACCAGCTTTTAGAAGAACATGACAGCATAACATATGGGTGGTAAAACTGCTCATAAACCATAATAACATGGCCAAAAAAGATTAGATAGATAGATGCACTATGCTTATTGTGACATTTTCTGATTAAGAGGTATAGCTACTTATTACAGCCATTAGCTTGGTGACTTGGAAGCAGACTGAAGCCATTATTTGAAAAACAGGTTGTAAGTCCAAATTTTAAACAACTGTGTACTTACTACATGTAAGAGATATAATTATGTTTGCAATTCTGTTCTTCAGTGTGCAGATGGTAATTTTGTTCATTTATGGTTTGCACACTGATAATGTTTTCTGTAGAACCGGCCTTGGCAGGATTAAGTGTGTGTTAACAGTAAGTAGGCAGTCTGTAATACGTGGTTATAATTTTGTTGATAGAATTCTGGTGGGATGAAAACCAACCAGAAGCATAAGTCTAAATAATTTCTTACTGTAGGCAGGCTTCCTCTGTGTGTGTGTGTATGCTTTTGCACCTTATTTTTTATTTTTATTGTGTGAAGAATTTTTTCTTTTTTTCCTTCTCATTTGGAAACTTTTATGTTAGCTTCATTTTCAGTGTAGGCAGTATCTGCAGGTTTGTGCCTTTAGGAATAAAATTCAGTTTCTACTCAAAGTAATTTGAAGTTTCCTATTAGTTTTTAGGGGCTGATATATTTAGTATACACTTATGAATGTGTATATGAGAGAGATATAAAGAAGAGACCATCCATTAAAGGTACCCTTTTGATTTCATATTTTCTCAAGAGTTATTCAACAGATGTTTGAGAACAATTAACAGAACATTTTCAAGAGCTACAGCACTTCTCCACGTTGAAAGGGGAACAGATAAATATGCAGATCAAATCTGTAAAATGCTTTTATGATATTGAGGTTAGGTGTTAAATAATCATGGTATAGTACACCTATTTGTACGGTTCATTGTTCAGGTTTTCCACTTTTAGAATTGTGTGGCACTCTCACTTTAATTAAGTAGAGGTAAAAGAGGAAAAAAGTAGTTACATAGCGAGCCCAGGATGCATCATAAATGTCTTCTATTGTTTCTTATTGTTTAGCCAGCACAAAGAGTTTTGCAATGTACTAAGGAAAAAGGACATAGTACAGCATACTGCATCTAATCATACATGTACATTAAAAATATTGCATACTATATATAAATTATATACAAGTATACTTATAACAAAGCAGACTGCATATCAGAATTTTCTATGCATGCTTATATGTTAAAAATTCTGTGTAATTTGCATGAATTTTATGGGGGGAAAAAAGTGACATAGAATGTATTGTCTTAGAATGCCCCAAATGGTATAAATTCTCAGAATAAAATAAAAAGCGCAGTCTGGGCTTTGATATTATGCTTTAGCAACTCAAACAAGATTTTGCCATAAGCGTCGGAGCCACCAGAGCCATATAAAGCAAATATGATTAAAAGGAGATGTCATTTAGTATCACAAAAAGCCCTGATTTCTTTATGTTCTTTTATTGTCCTCTACATCACTAAGTTTGTGAAAGCAGCATTATGGGTAAATGAGAGTGTTTCATCTCAGTTTTCCATTCTCATGGGAGGAGATAATCACTCATGCATCCCTTTGTATCCTGTTAGGACCAACCCTAAAGGATCTTCCCTTTTACCTGTAACTTGTGGGCTGCAGCCTGATGTGAACAGACTTTCCTCCATGTGAGGCTGTGAATGGCACTTCAGAAAATGCACTCTGGTAATTGCATTGCACACAGATGTGTTTAGTAATGTGTGCCGTGTTCCTGCTGTCTTTCCACTCTCACTCTTCTCTCTGAAGACCGTCAGCCTGCCAAGGCAAGGATTTCGTCTGTTCTGTAAAGAATCTAGTACAGTTGTTGGCAATGTAAATGTAAAAGGAATATTGAGGATCGCTTATATTAACATGAACAAATGTTAGTACATAACCAAAACTAATATTTCTGAGACTGAAATGGTTACTGTGATTTTAAATGAATCTATTATTGTATTGGGACATTAGGCCCTTTGGCTCTCCATTCCAGATGTGTTAATAAGTCCTTTATTAGGTATTATTAGCACCAATGTATTACATTCTTCTTAGATGTAACCATTTCACTTAGAACAGGTTAGGGTATTTTTAATTTTTTTTTTTTATAAGCCAACATAGTCAACTATCTGTGAATCAAAAAATCCTAAATATAGGGTTTTTTATAACCTAATTATAATTAGGTTATAAAAATTACCTAAAATATAAATAACTTAAAATATTTTGAAAAATCCACATTTTTTAAAGAAAAGGTGTGTTGGTTAATTTTGTAACTGAGAAAAAAATTATATTTTTAGTGTAATGTAGTGTAGTTAAGCATTTGAATATGATCAATAGCACACAACATGCATTTATTTTCTTGTCTGTAAATAAACTTGTCTTTTCCTGCCCCTTGTTGATCTAAGTATTGATGTAAGGCTGTTGATATTTCCTTAAATTGTTAAAGCTTTGGACAAATGCTCCTGATAGAGTCTTTGTTCTTCCACCAAACAGCAAGACGTCTGTCCTGTATTTAGTCCCCAAAGAGTTACAGCTAGACATATATGGCAAGTAACAGTGTCTTCTCCTTCCATCCCAGAGTCTCCTGGAAGTCAAGAAACATACCTGCCTGTCATGCAGGCCACCCTGCAAAGCAGCATCTTTGGAAGGCATAAGCCACAATCCTCCTGGTTCAGTCCTATGCATTTTTGCTCCTCAGAGTTGCCCACTTTCCCAATTTAAAATCCTAAGTAATGCTTTCTTTCTGCCCTTTTACTCCTCCCTCACTGTTGCCTCTTTTTGCAACAGCAAAATCTTTTTTTCAGACTACGTGTTCAAACATCTGACTCGCTGTGGCTTTGATAGCAAAGAAGGATGTAGCCTCAAAAAAACACAAACAGGATGTTATAATCTGTTTTCAGACTGTCAAAAGAGATATGGCTGATTTTGAATCTGTCAGCAAAACTGGCTTTGACCATCTCTGAGGCCTTAAAATGTTCCTTGAGAAATACTGATTATTAAAAGAAAAGATAAATTTCATGAGGCAGCAGATATTTGTGCAGAAAAATAAAATAAATCATGTAAGTCTAGAGATTTCCATAGCATATTTATTTTTTATATAATCATTAGCAACCACCTCTTGTACAGTAGGTTGCTTTGTATGGCAACATAATGGAAACGTTGGAAAGCATCTCTCAGACACTTCCTTATTTATTAGTCACTAGCTGATAAGTGTCACTTTTTGGCCTGGTGTACCTGTGAACAAAATTTTAAATACTCTTGGAAAATCATCTGAATTGTGTGTTAGTGAGCAGATAAGACGGATAACCTTATGTAAATAGCAAAATAACAGGCCAGTATACTGAATATATTACCTAGGAATGCAAGCTCTGTCTTTGCCACAAATGCTGTCTGATAAATGGGGCTTTGCAAGTCGAGTCATAGGAAAGAGTGCTGCAAGGCACCTCAAAAGGTCATCCAGTGCAGCCCCGCTGTCATAAGAATCAGCTTTCCTTGATCATACCCTGAAGGTCATCATGTACCAGTTTGTTTGAAAAATTTGCTCCCTGTTGTGGTCTACAGTTTATTGCCCTCATGAAAAGTATGGTAGTTGCAATCCCGGTTTTTTTGTACAACAGGGAGAATCCACTCTGTAGCTATGGCAAAAAGGTACAGGAAGAAGTACAGTCACCTGAATGCATCAAACCAGGCATGAAGTTACTGGAGAAGGAAGGGGAATGAGATTTGGATTTACTGCATCTTGTGACAGGGGAATACTTTTTCCCCCATTTCCCAAAGCTGGGCTGAGCAGTTGTCTGATGCCTGTGTATAACCTCAGATACAATAGCCAACATCTCAAGCTCTGCATGCAGCCTAATGCAGACCTCCAAGCTTTGGTATGCTCAGTTGGCACACTGCTTTTCTCCACATTGACAGAAAGACAAATGGTTTCTGCCAGAGGCACACTGTCACCGGAGGTGGTGAAGCCATGGAGCGTGAGTAGCAAGGCTGGTGTCTCCGGGAGGAAAAGGTTCATCTGCTCAGGTGCATGGGGTATGAGGTTGTCTGGAATAGTGAAGTAGTATGGTCATGTACTGGCAGGTGGATGGGGAAGGAGGAAGTAAATAAATCTATCCAGCATACACTGGCAGATGGGACATGACCTGTTTCTCCTCAGCTGGTGAGGTTGATGGGAGCTGCTGTGTGGTGGGGAGGAGGCCAGGGCACTGACCACTGTGTTGCACATGTGCTGTTTTTCAGGCTTTATGGCTCTGCCTTGGAAAGGTAGCAACCGCCCTGACTCCTAATGCACATTATCGATAAGTGCTTGTAGCTAAGCTCAAGGAGTTGTCCTCTCTGCACTGTGGTGGTGCCTACAGGTGCTCTGTGGGTCAGGGCTCTGTAGTGCTTTGACGCTTAGGGAAGCCCCTTCAGCAGCTGCAGTCACATGCGAATGGTGCATGAGACTGTGGTGCCTTCAGGGAACACTGCTGTCCAGATTGCAGTACCTTGGGAGAGCGCCTGGTCTCCCCTGTGACCTTCTCAGTGCTGATTGTTCCTCATTACAAGGCTCAGCTGGGTTTTGTGTCATGTGAACAGACAAAGTTAATTCATGATCTCGGCAGATGCTGAGATGGATGGACGCTGTGCGTGACCAATGGAGATACCAAGGATTGCAAGGCTGTGGAAAGCACTGGTATTTAGAGCCAATCCTCCTATTCCTCTTTGAATCAGACTCCTCGAGGCAAATGCACTGAATTGCTTCAGTCAGCTGTGCCCTGTACCACAGGCTGATTTCTGTTTGAATGTGTGATATATAAGTAGCTAACCACCATCTTCTGTGAAGATCTTGTGCATTCCCGTGGAAAAGGCTGGAATCTGCAGCATCCAGCTGAAGGGACAGTTAACTGCCTTCCTCTTGATGTGGGTTATGTCACCTCAGCATTGAGAGGGAGCATTGTTCTTGGTCACCAGCAACAAGGCTTTGTACACTACCAGGTGATCCAAGAAGCCTCATAGTAGGTTCCTGGTCTCTGTCTCTCAGGTGGGCACTGCACACCTAATGGAAAAATTTATACCGGAAATAAATGTACAGCAGTTTAATCAGAGTAGAACTGCTTGGTTATTCACTTTCCCCTTTCATTGAGGTTTTGAACAGTTTCTTTTTTGTGAAAATAGAATTTTGCATCAATAATTTCTAGCTTTTCCTACTGAGGTTTTCTTTGCTCTTATTTCTGCCTTCTCACATGTTTCCTGATGTCCTTTCAGCTTGGTGGTTGCCATACACTTGCTTGTGAATTAGTATGTATTAAAAAAATTATATGGACATGCTGTCTTTGGTATGTAAGCGGTCTTTATACCCTGCAGAAGCTAAGTGACCTGTGATAGTTAACACATCTCTTTGAAAGACTCCAGGGAAGAACAATCCATCAGCTTGTAAAATAGATAAATGAATTCACTTGACAAAGATCAAGCAAAAAGTCTTTGGGAGAGGGGATGTGAAGCAAGGTTTCTTAGAAGCCTGATTTGGTAATGTGCATCGTAGACCAGCCACTGTCTCTGATGAAGGCAGTCAGAAGCATTCAAAGGGAGGTTTAATTTTGGCAACTGCAAAGGTCGTTTCTTGGAAACTGGTATTGTCTGTGTCCATTATTTCTTCTTATGTTTCTATCCATCATTTGCTTTTGATCACAATTCTTTATTTTTGGGGTTATATTGCTTTTGGGAGGGGTAATTTCATTATATGAAATGAAAGTACTGCATCCAAAGAAAGGCTATATTCTGGTATTGAGGTCTGTAGTGTCTTTCATAACAAAAGTTGCATCAGGTCCCCAGTTGATGTAGATCACTAGAGAGCTTCAGAATTGCATTTGAATTATGTTGCATCCTCATTCCAAACATTTGTTGCATTTTATCTTTGCAACAAGCTATCATTGCAAAATATTTGTTTTTCAATACAAATGTGATGGGCTCGTAGCTGTTCAGACCTGTCAAACACTGATGGTTGTCCCAAAGGCATCACCCACGTGATGCAAGCCCAGCAAGTACACACTTGGTAGCTTTTGCACTGTTTGTGCTTGGTTCAGTGAATCCAAGGTGAATCAGGAGAGTCCTGAGGTTTCAGTGCATTGTTACACACTGGCTGCAAGACATCATGGTGGATGTACAGTAAAAGTAAAAAGGCCCCAGCAAGCGGAACGACTGAAATGATCACTGTTGATAAATACTTTATGTAATTGGTATAATACTTTCTTCTGCTAATGAGCTGAAGCTGGGGTGGGTGCAGCTGCTTGGGGGTAGAGAGCACTGGGGGGTGATTTGAGACTGTTTGACAGCACACTCAGCCTCTAGTAATCTACTAGGCCATTTTTAATGCACATTTTTCAGAATATTTGATGTAGTCCTTTTTTTGTGTTTATTGAAAGTGCCCCTAATGTTTTAATTCCCACCCCAGTGGACCAGAAAGTGAGTAAACAAGGAAATGAATGGAGATGTATGAAATGATGATCTTAAACTTAACAAGCCTGTTTGTTTTTTCAAGCTGCTGAATAAATCCTCTGTGGTTTGTACCGCAGAGGTCAATGTTCTGCAGTAGGAAATGACTAGTTACATGTCAGTATTCTCCAAGAGTTCATCTCAATTACTGGATTTGTCAAACATGACAAGCCTGAATGACTGTGTGGTGAAAATAGCACACAGTTTGACTATTAAAGTAATTGGAGCATTGACATTTAACCGAACTGCAAGAGAATTGCAGTAATAAGTCTGAGGAGCACTACCACAAGCAAAGCAGAGACCAATATTTTTATAAAAGCTCCAGTGATACTGGTGCTTTTTTTGTGTTTTGATCAAGGTAATTTCAGTATGTTTTTAATTGAAATCATAAGATTAAAAGGAAAAGGTAATTCCTTTTTGCTGCTTTTTTTTGAAGTACTAAGATTTGTATAATTGGAAACTCCATTAATTTGATGCACACCCTGATGCGATTTTAATATTGTTATGAATAATTTGTGTCTTTTTAGTGCCGTCATAAAGTATATACGCTATAAAGTTAAAAATCTATGTATGTATATACATGTATGTGGAGATCATCATGTGATGATCATCACAGAATTAGTTTATAAATGTGTCTATTACTTGATCTCCACTTGCTAGTCTGCCTTGCTAAAGAGCTATTTCTGGGCTTTCAAGTCTGAGATGTGGGTATTAAAACTCATTGCTTTAGTAAATGCAAAAGAACTTTTCTAAAATAATTTAAAAGGCATTTACTTGTATCCATCTGCGATGAGATTTTAATTTTTTTTAAAGATATTATTTCTGATGGTAAATTCTACATATATCAACTTTTCTGAGACATATAAAGGCTTTGGAGAACAATACAACTATCAATCACTGCGGATAATTTGGATTTATACTTGTGGATCAGACTGGATTTTACAGTCACCAAAACTGTGTTTCAGACAATGGCTTAAACCACAGCCTGTTCCAATGTCTGGAGTAGGGACTGAAGTAATGATGATTTATGACAGTAGTCTGAGGGAGCTCATCCTCAGGTGAGTTGCCTGCATTTTGGCACATTAATTTTACCTTATCTGAACTTGAAAATTTTTTCTCTGCCAATTATGGGAGCAAGTCTTCATGTGGAAATTGGGACTCACCTGTTCCTGCTGAAGTAAATCAGACAAAATAATCCCAAAAGACAGGGTCAGGAGTATGGTACAACCAACAATATGTCTGAAGTACCTCAATTGCATTAACTTATATTTTTTGTAGGGTACAGAGTATAATTTGCCACTGTTGCAGCCACATCTTAATTTTGTGCTATCACAGAAGCAGAGAGCAGTACTTATTCATTTAATCTGTTACTTGCCTTGACTTACTTAAGTCCCATCTCCAAAGAGCTGTTGAACATAATGCTTCACTCTGTCTTTTACTTGTGTAAAAGTAAGTACATGTTTAAATTCTTTTGGTTTCAGTGAGACCCATACATATAGGTGAGTTTTTAGCTCAGGAGTAAAAACTAAAGTATAAATTTAACTGGTTTGCTGAATTTGGGGCTTGAGTGATCCAAAGCAATACTTAGTCACAGCCTAAGTATAGATTGTGGGCAGTCTTTGTAAGGACAGACTTTCCTATATTTCCCTATGGAGAAAATAAAGGAGAATTCAAGGAAATACAGCAGATGCTGGGGTATCAGTTTGCTGACCTTAGTGTGAAAATAAACTCTGTGTTAGGACCAGAACAGTGTCTTGGGGAAAACAAAAGGTGCGGGTGAGAGTCATAGTTTTGGTTTGTTCTCCCCCTGAATTAGATACTGGGGGTCTGTACGGGCTCAGGGTTCAGGAGAGGAGACCTACAGGCCACTTCAGCCTTTTGAAGTACCTTCTGTAAAACCAGTTATCTTCCCCTCTGTCACTGATGTAAATCTGTTCAGTGTCCTGAGATTGCTCCTGATTTGCCCCTGGTGTATTAGAGATCAGATACACTTTCCCACAGAACAAGCTCCTGCTTCAGAGCTGAAGTGGCACTATCCTTACCTAATGTAATTCCATTTACTTGGAGAGTCACGGCATATTGCAGTTGTCCATCTTGTAGTGTTCTTGTCAGCTTCACCTGTAACTTAGCTTTGAAGATCCAAACTCATACTGAAGTGCTCCTCACAAAAGCTCCTCAAGTGAAATGAAGTAAATAATTATAAAGGAACAGCAAGCTGTGCCCTTTTCTGGAGCTTGAGGGTCTAAAAGCAGAAAACTCAGATTCATGCATGGATGAAGAAACTTCCTGATTAAGCATTAAACAGTTTAGACAGTTTAAGCTGCAAAGGTTAATGTAGAGCCCCGAATCAGTTATTTGGAACATCGGGTAGGGAGGAATGATTTTTTGGGTACCATACAGTAGAAGCAGGAGAAACATCCATCCAGGTACAGGAATAAAGCATCATGATTCTGAGTGAACAGTAAAACAGGAAAATATTTTGGAACAGGTTTTTTTTTCAAAGCTTCTGGAGTAGAAGGAAATCATGTAAAAACTGAGAGCAGCGTTACCTTTCCGCTCTTGGGCAGAGGGATGAAGGCAGCGTGCACTCTGACATTAGGAGAGCAGCATAGCCTGTGTTAGCCATCCAGCCTGTTAACCATGTTTTGAACTTTCAGATGATGGAAATGATGCAGAAATGCCAGATACCAAACACAGTAAATCAGCATCCAGCAAAAGGCTGCTGCCAGAGATCTTCCAAGCAGCAGGAGGACCTTGTAGCCGCTTTACCTTGCATGTAGACTTAAAGTCTGAATACAGTGAAATAATGTGTTGTTCTTGATGGTAAGAAAGGAAATGCTAGGGGGATTTTGCAGATGACTGCCAGGGAGTCACTGTCACTAGAGACACGTGAACAGGTGCCAGTTGTGTTAGCACTTTTGAGACAATCTGCATAAATCCCAGGCAGAAGAGCACTCATTCCAAAATACCCAGCTTTACTCTTGATTACTGGCCCTGCAAGAAGATGACAGTCTGTGAGGCCTAAAAACAGTAGTTCTAAAATGCAAGAGTACAGTTACAAAATACACACAAAGTTCTTTCAGTCAGATTCCATTCTAATAAGTCTACAAATTTGCCCAAGATCCAAAGCCATCCACATAGCTGCTTTACTGAGCAGAGCTGTCTGTCCAAGAAGTTTCATCTGCTTGGTGAAACTGAGTTATAAAAAGTTTCATTCCAGAGATTTGTCAGTGATTTGGCCAACAAAAGAAAGCAAATCCCAATATACTTTAGCAAATCCTATTGTGGGTGACTTATATGAAGCAGATGGGGAGCTAGGCTGGGTTTTGCTCTGTGGACTGTGATTTGAAGAGCTCCATTGATTGAGGCTGAGGCAGCTTAAGAAGTTACTGCCATCTATTTTGCCCTGCCTCTGTTGGAATTTCTTATCCTTGAGGTAAAAATAGCAAAAAGTAGTATGACTGCTCCGCAGCCACTGCAGCTCCCAGCTTGAGTGCAGTGTAATTCACCTTCAGGTTTTATTCGGTCTTGAGGCAGCCATGAGCTGAGGCAGTGGGGAACTTGGAGTCGCTAACTTACCAGATTTAACTGTGGCAATGGAGTGGTATGGGAATAGGATGGGAGGACCAGAAACCTCTTCAGTCACTGCTGTTAAATCCAGTAGGAATTGCTTTGCAGAGTGCTTACAGTCCTGATTCTAGAAGTTGCAGTGAACCGTTCCTTTTGTGAAGCATGGCTGACCAGTGCTTCGCTGTCTTCGAGAAATGAAGGAGCCCTCTATTAGCTGGTAACTGTAGTCATCTTCTAATTGAGCTCCTTTAATGAGTTTGCTCAGAAAACCTTGATGGCTAGTTAGGAAGTTAATATTAAATACAAGTAGTAAGTGAATAACAACAAATATGGAGTACATTCATCTACCTACATTGTTTTAGTGTTTTCTAAGAGTTAATATCTTAGTTTCGCTCCTGTAACTGATTCAGAGCAAAAGTAAATGCTCTCAAGTGACAAATGGCTAACCATGCAGTCAGTAGCTGTAAAGCAGTTGTACAATTCAAAGGTGCCTCTGGAGTAATTTTTAAGAAACTGTTAAACTTGTCAAATGTGGTAAGCATGAAGGCATGTTTGCATTCTGTAATTCTTCTCATTTTTTAGCAAATTTTAAACTAGAGATTTGGTTATTGTTTTTGTTGGTTTGGGACAGTATCTTTCAGATTTCCAGAGGCCCTTCTGCAGGGATTTAAAGTTTTGAATTTACACTAGAAGGTATTTTGTGATGCATCATGTTATTTTTACAGAAAAAAAAGTAAATCTATGAGTCCATGAATCTCATCCCTTTATTCATGCTTATAATAGTCAAGCTTTTAAAGTAAACCATCTCTACTTGCAAGGTTAATATAGGCTTGATGTGGAAAGGCACTTTGGCATTAGTATAGTGCTTAAGCACATGCTTGACTCTGGGTCTAGAAACATTGAAGTACCTTCCTAAAATGGATCAGCAACCTGAGGCTACATTCAGCACAACTTAGAAGCTTTCTCAAGGAGTAAAGGGGTTGATTTGCCTTTTTTCTTCCCTTTAGGGGACACACCTGAGCCAACTTTTCTAAGGATTTTTACTGTAGCACTCAGGGAGAGGCAGGGAAGTAGGAAGGATGTTTCCTATCACATCCTAATACACTGCTACCATGAGACAGCATAATTTAATCATATTTTTTCACTAAAATGATATGAAAATGCTTTAAGTTTATAGTATGGAAACTTTGGGACTTTATACTGAGTTCTGCTTTTGTATTTGGTATCCCTTTGAATACAGCACTTAAGTCTGTGAGCTCATCAGCTTCACTCATAGCCAAAGACTGTTCACTCGTATAAAACCCCACAAAGTCAGAGCTCTGTTTCATATTCTGACTCATTATTAGCTTCTTCTTAATAGCAGAACTCACAGCTTTCTTTGTTGTTATTTTTTAGTTAAGGGAAAAAATAAAAGTTGCTTTCATTTGTAGATGAGTTCAGTTATTTAATCTGAGTGTGACACTCAGGCTTCAAAGAATCCTGTGCAGTACATTTTTAATCTGTTGTTTTTAATGAATTCTAGTCACTAGGAGATACTGTTATCTAGGTCAGATTTTTTGAATATTATTTTACTGTGTCTATGCATCCCGCTGTGCTTTCTCTAAAATGAGCTCCCCAATGAGGTCTTGTTGTTTTACTTTCTCACAGCTTTGTGGAGTAACTTTGCTAACTGTAAATGTAGGTTGTGATTTGTTTTTCAATACAAGTGTATTCTTGACTGAACCAACATCCATCCACTAAGACTCAGTCTTAAACTTTCTTGGGATACAAGGGAACAGGACATAAAATACCTCCAAATTTAATCATTGATATTCTTGATCCTTCCTACCTGGAAGGAATGGAAAAGAGATGATCAACCCAAAATTTATTACTTAATTTCAAAGGTGTTGACATAACTGCTTCTCAGCTGGTCACAGCAAAATGGCCTTGTCCATAAGGCAGAGTAAGACATCATTTGATGTCATGGAGAGGCTCTGAGGTTTCTGAGTATTTATCTTTCTGGACCTTTATTGTGACATCTCTCTCTTTACCCTAACTTACCTCTTAGAGTTAAGTCTCCCCAAGAGACTTGTCAGTCCCTTGAAGAGAAAAGCATCAGATCTGTTAGCCATGCCTACAGGAGGGGACACTGAACAGTGATCACCTTAGCTCACCTAGATCAGTGACACAGTAAAATTGCACCAGATTTCCTTCAGCTGGCTATCCTACCCTTTTCTGACATCATGTTTTCTTCAATGTGTGTGGATTGGGCTCATACCTCCATGTTCATTGATAGAATATTACTACTCATCTGCATAGTTTATTTAATTGACATCCTTCTTCACTCCTGATGGAATGATTACTTGCATAAATATATTTCCAGGTAGATGTCCTAACAAACTAGTTCATCTCTCAAGATTGTTTTCTTCATCAAAGAAATATTAAAACTTATAATTGTGACGATTTTCTATGTGGAGTATGAATTTCTGACAGTGATGTCAGATCAGCTTATAGGTAGCTGAAAAGAAAAGCCAGTTTCATAATCTAAATGGATAAGAAGAGAAAAGCAGAGAAATAATGTGGAGTTTATATCAGAGGGAGGATGCTGAAACTGAAGAGATTAGAAGAAAGCTAGATGACAGCCTACTGAAAGCACTTCTGAGGCAGCTCACTCAGTGTTCCCTGTTCTGAACCTCAGGTGTTGGGGTTCAGGGCTTCCCATCTCACTGAGGTTTATGGAAAACCTCAGCAGTCTGAAAACGAGCTGTAACAAGGCAGTCAATGAGCAGTGGCTCTTAAAAGCTTGAACTTAGAGAAAGTCAGGCTAGAGTGCTAGAGTCACTGGTGCCAAACCTAAATAAAACTGACTGGTCCCAAGGAATTCTTAGCTCTGTGAATGCTAGCTTGGATTAAAAAGCTTATTTTTAATCAATAATTAATTAATTAATTACAATACTGCAGCTTTACTAGAAGTTTGTAGCTAGCATTGACATACAGCCATAGAAAAAGGAGATATGGACTTCAGCCAACATCAGATCCGGCCATTTCAACTGACCTGACCTGGTGTAATTTCATTTTCAAGTAACACAAGAAGGACTTCAAAAGGCCCTTGAATAGATGGTGGATAATTGACTCCTAGCAATGAATGCTGAATATGGAGGTGCCTGTGCTGGTTATTATTAGATGTATTGTCAGCCTCTGACACCACTGATCACAAGGCTTGTTGACTCGTGTGCTGTATGATCTACTTCATACCTAAGTCAAGCATTCAGGCAGGTGGTCAACATTACAACTAAAGCTCTCTCAAGTCTCATTTAAACACTAGTTTGAAAGTTCAAGGGGACTTAAAGCTGGCTTGCTCTCTGCAAAAATGGAAGTTACTGAGGTGAATTTTGCTGCCTGAAGGACCCACTGGATGTGGATTAGTATTTCAGTAGGCACCTGCCTCTGATTAGATCTTCTAGCATTCATTACTGAAAAGGTAGTGCATTGGGACACATCTGTGGAAATGAAGGCTTTTTTTAGTAGCAGTTTGAAGGTAAAGCAGTCTTTTCAATCCTTTGCCAGGTCCATAAACATCCAATTCTGCTTTTGTAATTTAAATTAAGTGTCATTAAAGACCGGCTGTGGTGCTGGATTTGTTTCTATTCATATACGTTGTATTTGTGCTGAAGACATAAATCCTTAGAAAGTACTTGTACCTTTTTATTAAAGGTTACAATTCCTCTGAAGCATATTTATTTGGACATCTCTGACCAGTGACATTTTGAGATCTGGACCTTTGAGGTTCAGTGTGTAGAACAAAATGTTACAATTCTTTTGTTTCTGCCTTCAGATTCGTTCATTGAGATGGCTGAAACTGTGCCCAGTGAATTCACAGAGATCTGTATCTTGCCCTCTTCAAAGCTGGTGGGCAGGGATGGGAGAGGACAGCAGGGTGGCATTTAGAGAAATATGTCTTTTTCTCCAGTGTTGGTTGTCTTCCTCTATGTAAGCTTGGTGATGCCTCCAATAGCAGTGCTAGTACTGATAATTGGCCTGGTTTCCTGCAGGAAAACATGGGTTCTTGTTCTTTCTGCTCCTGTATCTATGTAATCGTGCAGTGGAAACTCTGTCTGTCACTGTTGGTTAAGTAATAGGAATGAGATTCTTGAGGACAATAACTGCACAAAGTCATCCAAAGACATTTTAGGGAATTTCAGAAGTGTATCAAACCCAGCAGCAGATCAGGGCCCCTTTTCACACTGGGCTGTCAGCACACTCCATGCGAGTTGGCAGGGAGGACACCTCCTTCAAATGCAGCAGCCTGGGCTGACGCATCCCCTCTTCAAGGTGTGGAAGTGGGAACTGACAGGCATCCAGGCTTTCTGCAAGTTCCCAAAACCTATTGCCCTTTTTTTGGAGGTGGTGGAAACACTCAGTTCTAGAACAAGATAAAGCAGCTCGTGGCTTTCAAAAGGAGCAAACAATAAAACCTTAACAAATCAAGATGATTCATTGCTCAGAGCAGCTCGATGAGGAAGCGGCTGGAAAAGAAAGCAAGACAAAAGACATTAGCACACAATGTTTAAGCAAAAATGCTTGGTCCTGCTGGTGAGTTCTTTAACATATCCTAAAGCAGCAGTAGGGACATAGCTTTTTGGTTAGCAGTTCATCTTTAGATGAGGAAAGCAGCCAGTTCAAATGTATATGTTATTTGAGCATTGTGATGGCAGACTGATGCTCACACACAGAGGCTGACTAACAGTAGCCTAAAGGTAAATGTCTTTACATGTGTAAGAACGCCAGAGACATTCTTACGTTTAATACATCTTAATTGACAGTGATGGATTTACTCTAACTTTTTGTTTCACTAATTGAGTCTGTAACACCTCACATCTACATTGTAACAAATGAATCTCATCCTGACTTCTTTTTTTTAATAAAGGCGTGTTTGTAGGCAATTAATTTACCTATGATTTCCATTACCATTGATGTGGCTGCCATTTATTCTCATGGTGAAGCTCTTGGTGTTTTCCACAAGAGGAGTCTTGGGGATTTAATCCATGTTTTTGAAATCTAACTTTTGCAAGAAAGTGTGGATTTAGAGGAACTTCTAAAAATTATTTCTTTTAAAGTAAGATTCTATTTTTAAAATACCTTCAGCAAGTGTATTTGACTATTTTTAGTACTGTAAATTGGAGCCTAATCTGCTTTTCCCATCCCTATGCAGTAATACCAATAAGATAAATTAATTTACTCTAGACTTTTATTAGTCCCAGTGAAAACAGTATCTAGTGAGATCAAGGTAATAAAGGCTTTGTATATGTAATTTGGATATGTATTTTCAGGGAAAAAATGTAAAGACAATCCTGCTGGCTTTGTTTGACCAAATTTGTGTACAAATACAACTAGCAGATTAACAATGCATAATGTGCTCTCTGTGTGTGGACTTCTGAAGAGCCCTCGACTTTCGATGCATGACATATTCAGAGAGCAACACCTTCAATAGGTAACATATGTATTTGTCTATTGAAATTTTTTTAAAGGTATTAATCACACATTTCATTGAAAAAAGGCTCATCCAAATGCTCAGTTTCAAGAGACAATATATTCTTTTCAAGATCCAGTTCAGGAAGTGCTATATTGTTTGGATGACAACTGGATATATTTTTATGTTGATGTGTTATTTTGGAGAACTATGACTCATTGTAAATTGGTTTGGGACTCTCTGCTTCCTTTGTCTTCTCCATGTCTTTTTAACTTACTGCTCATGCACTCCAGAGATTCTCTTCATATAGTGGCCTGGTTTTTGTCTTTTTCTTAATATTGTACAATCTCCCACCACTTACACATGGTCAAAAATTGCATCATCAATTTTATTCTTGTTATAACATTACCTTAGAATCTTCCAAGCAGATTATCATATGTTATCAGTATAGCAGCTGCTTTTGAAATAGAACAATGTCCCTGGGGCTTCTCTTCCCAGGCAGTATCCTAATAATATGTTCTCCATGGCATCTTTTCTCTTTCTTTCTCTGTGTAGCAGTGGACAACTGTTCTGAAGAGTGTTTCTTCCCAGACCTACAGGTCCAGTCCCCTGCTAATTTGTTTAGCAACGCAATCAGCACTGTTGTTCCTAGCAAGATGAATTTCACTGCTGTGTGGATACAAAAATACAAGCCACAGATGCCTAGATCTATTGCAAAGTGAAGCCTTAATTCAACAGGAAACACCAACTTTCCTTGCTTTGGCTGAACATTTAAAATGCTGTTATAAAAAAATAAATCATCTCATTGAAGCAGTTTCACACTGGTTTTGTGCTAAAGCTTGCCAATTTCCCAGCTGCCTGCTATTCAGTACAAAGACAGGTAGCATCCTCTGTTGCGCTTTTTTGACCCAGATTCTTTATTCACTTACGTCACTGTTTGCAGTAAACAGGAATTTGCAATAACCAAGTGCTGAATCCTGTTGTCTTGTGACTGAACTTTTCAATCTTTGAATAACTACCCAACAGCAGAATAAAAATGAAGCAGAGGAATAAAGCCTGAAATACTCAATAAAAATACACATGAAGATCATTTCAAAAAATGGATATGCAATGTTTATAGAAAGCTGCACTGAAGGATTTGCGTATGTTGCAATTTACAATCACATCTCCTTTGCACAGTCCGCAGTCACCTCTCTATCCCATTCCCATCATAGCCAATGCACACAAGCCTGTGTGGAAAAAAACCAGAGATGTCTGAAGAGTTTTTCTTCCCAGCCCCCTCCTCTCTGCATTTCTGTGACACTGTTGTCAACCTAACTGGGTTATGTGTAACTTTGTAAAGTGTATCGGAGTGTCATCGCCATTCTTGAGCTGGATTTGTGCAAGTTGGCACAAGCAAAACAAATTCTACTTTTTCAAAGTTTTAATAACAGTAATAAAAGGAAATCAACTCAGAAGCCTTTAACTAATGCAGAGTAAGCTCATACATCTCCCTGGGAGGCAAAACTGCGATTAGCATGTTTGAATGCCTTACTACAAGTGATACTTTGTGGAAATGCAGCACTTTTTGTGGGAATGAAAAGTGCAGTTGCAAAGCAGGCTGTTAATTAACAGAAGAGTTAGTGTAGTGTTTGCTGTGATTTCATCCTAGCTTAACAGAGCAGAACCAAACTGAAGAGCCAAAAATCAGGCAAGTAAGAGCCTTGTTGTTTTTTACATCCTGAGAATTTGGCTTTATACATTTTAGTTCCCTGTACATTAGGGTTGGAGGCAGAAAATACCAGTGCTGATTTTAATTCAAGCTTCCATATGTTATGCAATAGGTACCTCTATTTTTCTGATATTATTTCTGGTTGTTGCAAAGCTTGGAAATGAACAAAGCAGTTTTATGTTGTTGAATTCTTATCCATGTTTTAGTCTGAGTTTTGCAGAAGAAATAAGAAGGAAAGAGAGTCTCCATGGAGTAAAGGCATCATGTTAAGGCCTCAGAGTGTTCTCTCTTGTACTGCACTAATCCCACTGCCTAAGCAAAGTCATGCGCGAATGCTCACCTGACAGCATCTCTGTGGCACACTGGGAATTGTGCTTCAGGTTAAAGCGAGTGGACAATACTTTGCCACTGACCCAGTGAAAGTTGTTGTGGTCTGCATGTTCTCAAGGTTTTACAGAATTACTGTGAACAAATTAGGTGCATTCTGACATCTGATACAGAACATTACTAAATACATACACTCAGTGAAAATTAGTATTAACACCAGAAAAACACATCTAATTTTATTAGAAAAGTCCTTCAGTTAGGCAGTCCATTCCAATTTTTTAATTGATACCCTATTTTCTTACATGTCAAAAGCAATATTACCACATCCCGTTGTCAGATGGGAGTAACTGATGGATGAAGTTTGCTTTCAGTCTTAAACTGTATGATAATGTAGGATACAAAATGAAGTGAATTATTCATCAGTGACAGATGAAAAGTGCTCCATCCAAATAGTCATTGATATCGTGCTGTGGCTAAAAGACCCTCTCTGTATGTGCTGCCTTATGAAATTATTTGTATTGCTTGCTATTTCTGAGCTACAGAGCCACTATGGTGCCTCACATCATATATGCTCATGTTCCAGCAGAGAATAAGACAATACCTTCACATTCTGGCAGTCTTAAAGGAGACTCTTAGCACAGCTTCTTTGGGAAGGGGATTGAGGAATTCTTCCTGCCTCTCCAGCCTGAAGTTCCCATCTTTGCCCAGCAGTAACTGGATAAGGGCAGCGATAGCTGCTTTTTCTTTGATGCTAGGGTTAGTGAAGATGGTGGCTCATTGTGGTCAAAGAGCAGATAATACTGTTCCCAGGTTTTGAGTCTCTTACTAAGAACCCACTCAACAGCAAGAAATGTTTGGGCTTTTTTTGCCTGAGCTCCTAGAGTGGCTTCACATATTCATGTCTCCATTTCATTTATTCTTAAGCAAAATACACTTTGTAAACTAGTTTCCCTTAGCTTAAGGCCTACTTATAAGTGAGTACTTAAACCTCCATGACTGCAAATGAAGACACCCTGTGCTGTTGAAATGCCCAGGGTCGTCCCGGGTCTGGTCTGAAGCCAGAGAGCTCTTTTGACTGCTGATGCACACTCACAAATGCACAGCATGGCAGCAGCACACTGTGAGGGCTTCCAGGATTTGAGTAGGTCTTCTCTGCCCTCAGCTTTATCACTCATGACAAAAACCTGCCCTGAGGGCATGATTTCTCCGAGGCAACCTTGCCTTATGCTGTGGAGGGCATCATGCTATGTCCAAAATGCAAAGTGAAAGGCTGCCGGGGACAGGGTGAGCAGGTCTGGGATGTGGCTCCCACCGTGTGAACTGGCTGTGAAGAGGCACAGCTGCACCAAGCGTAAACCATCACCCTCTGCCCATGGCTGGTACCACTTGGCATCTGAAACACCAAGAAAAACTATACTAAAAACAGGCTTCCCAGACCCATAAAGACATGTCAGTTGTATTGCGGTTGTCTATTAATTGTGCAGCACTCAACACTAGCAAGAAAAGATTGTTTCATTACTAACATTGTTGGTGAAAAATCAAGTGATGTCTTTGTGACCACTCTGAACAGGACTGCGGTTGTAAGCCCAAAAAATGCAAACTACAAAGCTTTCTTGTTTCTTGTGATTAAGTTATATTCTCACATGAATGTGCATAGCAACAACTTCAGAAAACAAAAAGTCTTTGTTCAAAATAAGTGATTATTCAATCCTTTTTAATTTAGCATAGAGTGACCCTTTATATTGAGAAGCTCAAACATGTCTGTGAATTTTCTGAGTGCCTAAAATTCTCAGCATATTAAAACTGCACTTATTAGAAATGGAAACAGTGAGCATAGCAGTTGCAAGCCTTGCAAGAAAGAAGAGTGCCTAACCAAAGGTAGTGCTACTTTTTCTTGGCATTGGCATTTTGCATGCAGCTCTGACTCTCATTTTAAAAAATCTTGGTGTGTGATGTTATGTGATGTTAATTGTAAAGCAGAACAAAAGTGGATGTGATATTGATTAGAACAATGAAGCTTAATGTAGTAAATGCTAGGGCATAGCCTAGGGCATAGCCTCCGTACTGAGGAGGCTTAAAGCGCAAGTTTTCACTCAGAAAAAAACCCAAACCAATCCAGACTGTGTTTATGAATGAAGGCTGGTTGAACACTGGGGATTTAATATCTATGCTGTAAGTGCTGCCACACTCTTGACTGGTAACAATATAGACTTGAGTTGTGTTTAGTTTTATTTTCAGATGAAGGAATTCTTGTGTGTCTCTTAGCAGTGGTGTGGGGTTGTGATGCCTGTTGATTTCACTTGGGTGGTGGTGGGAGGTGATCATAAAGTTCTGTGAGGCCACAGGGGTTCAATCTCTTTTCTTTATGCATCTTTTTTGCTTGAAAGGATATTTCTCAAGACAGAGACTCTCTTTATATCTGTTTCCACTGTGGCACTAACCCCACTGTCAGTGCTTAACAACGAGTTTGTAGCATTGCACTGAAAACCAACATGAAAAGAACTTTAAAGTGGCAGAAACAAGCTCTTAGAAGCTAGGAAATCCAGATGTGTGGTTTCTTCTGTGCCTCTGATTTGGCCTTATTATTCATACATATTGTGTTACAGCCCTGAATTACATCATTGCAGCTGTTTTTCCAGAGGACCAGCATTCCCTTTGAGCATGAGATGAGCAGTGTTCAGGACATGAATCAGCTTGCTGTAATGAATGAGGATGTTGTCGAAGAAGTTAATCTAGGAATTGAAAGTGGTGTGATGAAGAGCAAGGATGGCTTCAGGAAAGGAAATGACAGTCTTGTGTGTAAATCAGATGAACTGGAGGCAGGAGACTTCGTTGCTGGCACTGCCCCAGGGTGGCAGGGAGAAGGACAGCATTGGGATTAGGAACTGGCTCTGAGCAGTGTGGGAAGGGAGAAGTGCAGCCAGGCTTATCTGTCCCTCTTGGCTGCTGGCCATGGGCAAGCCAGACTGCTCTGGTCCCCAAGGTTCCCAACCCAGTGTGCGCAGCTGTGACGGCAGCAAGTGGGGAGGGGGGTGCAGCTGTGAGACACCTGAGCTTTGGATGTTTTGTCATCCCAAGTCTGGAGAGTGCAAGCCAGTGGTGGATAATGATCATTCTCTGGTTTGTTGTGCAGGGAGAGGAAGTGTCTGTCCAGGTTTGAAGATGCAGAAAAATTCATGTTGGTCCAAAGGTAGTGTTGGCACGAGGCCACCAGGCTACTACTACGCCTGCAGAAGGCAACACAGGAAAGTTTGGAGCTGAGACCCAGGAACAAGTGTCAGCGCAGGTTTTGTTTGAGTGAGCAGGGTGTGTGTCATGAGGTTGGATCAATGGGCTGCTGAGGACAGCAGGACCTCTGGGAGATGTTAGGAGCATGCAATCCTTAGCTGCTTAGACCTTTGTGGTTTTGTGGTCACTGGCACGTGCTCTGCAACTGGCCAGAAGCAACAGTTCTTTCCTGATCTAGAGATGCTTAGTGAGGAAATGCAGATGTTTTGCAGACCCTTATTTGCATTGGGAAAGGCACTGCAAAATATCAAAATACAATATAGCAAATTATCTTGTTTGATAGAGAATAAAATAGAAATAAAGTTAAGGTCCAGTTTTGAAGTTTAAATCTTTCTGTTGGGCTTTGGTAGAAATACTTCTACTTGTCAGTAGAACTAGGAAGAAGCAACATTTCAGAGTCTGGCATTCCCAGCTCAGGTCTTGATTTTAACCTATCTCCAAAAATCACATTAGCAAAATTGTCAAAGCAAGATGGTTGTGCAAGGACATGCTGGGATACTGGCATAGAAACAGGATGGTAAAGTTTGCTTTTGGGTCTTTGGGAAAAGCAGGAAACCTGCTGCTGGTAGTTGTTGTTCCTTGCCACACACTTCAATATAAGCATCATCTTTATTCATTCCATGAGCTTCTAAACTAATCAGATTACTCCTGTGTGGTTCTTCCTGCAAGACAAAAATGAGTTTAGATCCATTTCAGGTGAGCCAGGAGAATTCAGTTAATAACACTGAGCCATTTACACTGGAGTGCCAGCAGATCACTAAAATAAATTCAAGTTGCTTGGCATGCCTTTGACAGGACATCTGCTGCTGAATTTCACCTGGTAACATCTGGGCCCAAGTGCTTTTCTAAAATAGGGGGAAAACGTTGTCTTGGAGAAATAGTGTCGACATTTCTACTGCATTAAAATTCACTATAAGCATTTTGTGTACCATTTCTCTAAGGATGAGCAGGTGGTAATTTTAACAGTAAGGCTTACGCTTTGCCTTCTTTCTGGGGATCTTGAAACATTTTTGAAATGTGAAGGAACATTTTCATTCGGTAATCAAAATGTGTTTGCAATAAAGCTTTCATTTTCTTAGAAAGTTATAATTAATATATAAGAAGGCACAGTAAATATGTTTTTCTTTTCTTGACTTTTCAGTCTGTATTGAGCAGTTAGCTGTCACAGCTTACTGGAAAACAATGTGTGCTGCTCTTTTCAAAAAAAAAGAGATCACACCTATGTTTTGATGTGTGAATTGCTGAAGAAAATTTTCAGGTTAATTTAGCCTCCCGATTTGATACAACATCATTCCAATTTGGTTGACTGTGAACACTGCAGCTCTAAGACTGATGAGGGTGGCAGTAGTAAGAAATGACCACCCCTCTTGTTTTGCCAGCAGAAAGGCAGTTCATTGCTGAGACATTCAGCTCCACAAATGTCCTCCTCCATTCATGGAGGGGTCAGCATGATTGAGAAACAGCAAGGAATTACAAACAGATAGCAAGCTGTCGAGTGGTCCCATGAAAGGAGCAGAAATTTTTTACCCTGGCCAATTAGAAATGGGCAAAATGACTAGGGAAAAATTGTAGCATCTGATTCTTCAGTACCATCCATTCTGTATAGACAAGTGTGGTTACACAAGTATTTTCTCAGCCAGCAAAGCTATTTTGATAAGGCACCATTCCTTCACTGTTGTTCATCCACTTCCATGTTGTGCCAGATGATAATTTGTAGGGTTGTGCTGTAAACCAGACCCCAATTTTGTGTTTATTTGTTGGTTTGGTTTCAATTCAGTAGAGTTTTTTTCAGCATATGGTTGCTTCAGCATGGCTGAGGCAATAGAGGACTGCATGAAAGAAGCAAATACAAAGAAAAAAGTATGAAGACTTCTTAAATTGCATTTGCCATCCCATAGCATGTTTCTGTATCTCTGCTTACATTTTTGCAGGGTGAAGGTGTGCAGTTCCACTGTTCTGAAGTGACAGCATCTTCTTAGGAGTTGTTTAATGAAAGAGAAAGGGGGATTGTCAGAAAAAAAGCATTATCTGCCACTTCCCAAATAGTTTATGGAAACAAAGCAGTTTCAGCATCTTCTAATGAAACATTCCTTGTTGTCTGTCAGGTTACGGAAGGGGGCTGCTGAAGATGTGAAAGTAATAGCATGTGTATGGGAGATAAGGATGTGCAATGTGCATTTGGGCTTGCCTGCTCTGGCACCAGAAGACTGGGAGTCTGAGCTGTAAGTGGCTCAGGGTCACTTACAGTTTATATTTATTTATTTTTATTTAT
>VZTJ01004213.1:0-60736 GCA_013397795.1 Orthonyx spaldingii | reverse complement strand
TATATATATATATATATATACATAGAGGGGGAATGTTTGATTAATTTGAAATCATTTTTTAATCTTCAGCCATGGAAATTTTAATTCAGCTTCATGGCCACATTTAAAGACTTACCAGTATTAGAGGGGATAGTTAAATTATGCATGCAACCATAGTCAGAAACCAGCAACCTGTAAACAAATTGTTAAATCAGAAACTTTTTATTTGGATCTGTCAGCACCTCAGGTACTTATAAACCGGGTTGTGTTGTTTAATGCTATTTTGTAATGTTAATTCAAGCCAGATTGCCTTATAATGGAATAAACCAAGTTGGGTGCACACACAACCATCTTTGAATGCCAGATGCCTTATGTTGTCCATTCAGTTTGTTATTCACTGTGAACAGTTCCAGATAAACCTAGAGCTAGATGAATCAAACCCAGTATGCCAGAGAATGGCAAACACACTTATAAAAACTTTATTTTCTCTACAGACAATTTACCAGCAGGATAAAAACATGGTATTTGTCACACTGCTGACAAGCAGTGGTTGAACTAGATCTAGTGTTCATAGTGATCACTTAACTTCCCCAGAATTGCAAGATTTTGGATTTCATCTTCTTTGATGCCAGTATATAACAAATTGTAACTCTGCCACAAAAAGTGTGTGATCATAAAGCACCTTAAAGCAGGGATGTGTATGAAAATAAGTGGATTAGCTTTTTACATACCAGGAACAAAAAAGACACAGAATCCTCAAAATTAAATTTTTTTGAAAAGCAAACTCAAATGAAGCCAGCACTTTTAATCCACTAAAGATGTAAATGGCTGCTCACTTTGCAGAGTTCAAGGTAATATTACAAGCACAAGGATAAGGCCCAGTTCTGTATACTTTTCAGTCACAATGAAATTAAGGGCACTTCCTGTGTTGTTTACAGCTTTGAATATCGAGTGAACACATTATAGCTTGTACATAGTAAGCACCTACTTCTAGTAGGTATGTGGTTCTGGCCATATATTGGCCTGGAAGATTGTATTGGCAGAGCTTTAGCACCCAAGAGCTGCATATTCCTGTCCCTTGATAGTACATGCTGGAAGAAACCTACAGTATGGATCTAGTTAACCTTTGCTAGAAAGCAGACTAATGCTCTCACAGCTAAGCCTACATATAGAACTCGATGTTGTTTCCATTTGCTTTGGTCCTGTGTAGCTGTGGGGGCCTTGGTCCACTTGCTCTGAGCTCAGTAAGTCCCCAGATAGTCCATGGGATGTCACTGTCTTCAGTGACTGCAGAATTTGCAGCACAGGGCTGTAAGTTTGTGAGTCTTGAGGTTGCAATGATAGGATGTATAGGTCTAAATAGCAGGCCTGGGCTTGGCCAGAATTCCTGCAGGATCTGGGGGACAGCCACAGTGTCGGAAATAGCATAGCTGGTTGATGCCTTCAGCTGCACCTGAGACCTTGGACTGGTTTCTGTATGTTCTGGCTGCACCCAGCACAGGAAACGCTGGGCACGGGCTTTTGCCCATCTGAACCTGGGCTTCAGGGTAGCTCTGCCATTTTCTGTAATGTGTGTGCTGTCAGTGCAGGGCTTCGTGCCTGTCTTTAGTCATTGCTAGCTGTGGAGTGAAGGGACAGGGGACAGTGTCCTTCTTCCACATGGAGACACAAATCCTTCTTCCTCTCACAGTCCAGAGAAGTGCATTTATGTTCAAGCAAGGAGAGAACAGGCTGAGGGAAGGGAGTTTTCCTTCAAAGCTCAGATTGAAACTGGTCTGGGCAAGATCTGAAAAGAGGAAAGGGAGAGACTGTGGCCATGTGTTCCTGCTTTGGTGTTCTACCAGCTACATGATATTTGCTAGCTACCACTTCATCCAGCAAAGAACTCTCCCTGGGAAGAGCCATTGTTATTCTAAAACATGCTGCAAAAGTGTTTTGTGATTAAAATTGGAAAGTGGGATTTGGAATGTCCTTCATGCAAAAAATAAGACTCTTTGTTTAAAATTATAAAGGAAACAGCAATAGAATAACTCCGTTTTCCATAGAAAAGCTGTTTTCATGAAAATCTTGCAAGCAGCCTGTCTCAGTTACACATTTAAGGGAGAGACCAACAAGATGCCTTTTGTAATAGACTGTGCACAAATTTGCTTCCAGCCAAACCTACATGTCTCAGTTACAAGCCTATATTTTGCTAGAATATGTGAGTCATTTTATCCTCTACTACATGGATTGTTAAATTTTTTTTTGTAAGTAAGTCATCTGAAAGGAATTTCATAGCCACAAGTAAGAAACTGGTCTGATGACTCCGGTGACAAAATTAATAACTCCGTATCTCATTTTCTGAAAGAATGCTAATGTTAATATATATTCAGTCTGCACTTAAAGTCAAGCTAGGTTGTGTTAATAGTCCATTGGTAAGGAGGAGGTAAGATTCATTGAGTTTTGTATTTATTTCCAAAAGCTGGATGTCAAAACAGTAATTTTCAGAAGTGCGAGGATGTCAGCAACTGGGGAGTGGTGTGAGGGGGTGTATGGGGGAAAGAAGAGAGCATGGAAGCTATAACTATTCCTTTACTTCAGCTTCTGTGATTCAGGGAATAAAAAGACTTGGATTATGTATTTGCATGACCTGAAAAGTACTGCTTCTTAAGTATTTAGTCAGCTTTGCATTTCTCTGTTGTTTTGCTATTATTTTTGCTATTAATATGAAGAATACAGTAACATTTCAGTATTGCAGTCATCTTGGTTGTCTGTACTCCTGGGAGAACTGGCTTCCACTGTTTTTCAGAAACAACTAATATTTGACATATTTTTAGGTAACAGAAATAGGACTTTTAGACTAGTTTTTCCTTTAGGAATTCTTAAAGCACCTTGCATAAAATCGGAATATTTGGCTTTGAGTCTCTTGAACTAGCTGGCAGAGACCTGAAGCAGGGAAAAAGGCAGGCAGCACGGCTCAGAGTGAGGAGAGTTTGCCTAGGGCTTGGGGATGTCACCACAGATATCCCTCTATTAACACATAGACACCTCATACAAAACATGATGCCTTAGGCTTTAAAACTTCTTCTTTGAAGAAATACTCTGGGAGGCAGAGATGTGATTTTGGAGGTTTTAGGGGTTTTGTTTAGCTAGCCATAACAACAAACTACCTGTGTAATTTTTTTCCAAGGTCCTAATGTTTCAACAGAATTTGTGCTTCTCAGACTTCAGCAAAAAAAACCAAAACAAACAAACAAAAAAAAAAACCACAAAAACCCAAACCCAAGAAACACACAAAGTTATTAAAGTGATTAGGTTCAACATTTCCAGACTGTCTACATATTTTTTCTTCAATTTTGCCATTAATCAAATCTGTCACAATGAGAAATCGTGAGTAGAACCTTCTGGAGGCTATCAGTAAAGCCCAGTAAATCCTTCAGAGTGGTTCACCACCGTTTCGATTTAGAACACAGGGAAATCAAGTGAAACAGAAGGCAAAAATTAACACATCTGGTATGTCTGATATATCCTTTCCCTAAAATGCCTTCTTTTTCACCCTCGTATCTCACAGACATCTACCATCAAACTTTTATAATCAAAGGTTGCTGTAGAAACTGTACAGGAGAGTTTCTCTGTAGAAGTCACCCACCAAGTGTTATGCTGTTCTCTTTTACATGGTTTTTAGATACCTGATATCCTCCTCGAAAGTCCAGTTTGTGCCCAGAAAAGCCCTACCTGTGACCTCTCAGTCTGCACTCACTTGTGCTCACAGATCAGAGAATCTGGATCATTAATTTTATATATCCACAGAACTTGTGCTTCTGAAACAGTGTTGTCCTGCTTTTGTTTGATGCTGCAGTTCGAGGTCAGAAGTGCATGGACTTAATATTTTATTTGTGCCTCTTCAGTGCCAGAAAGGCAAGACCAATGTACCCATGCCTGTCACTGTGGCAAAGGCTTTTCATTGTGCAAGGTGCTGAGAATTTGTGCCTCAGTTCCATAGGGGACTCAATAATCTGGGACACGTCTGTAGCCTATGGCCGATCCAAACTGACATTGCATTTGCAAGAACAATACATAATCTGACATTTGTGTATAGAATGACTCTGTGAGGAAACAGTGGTTGCTGCTGCATTTTATGTGATCTGAATATTATCTCTGAGCACTGGAGGAGTGTTGGGGCTGATACAGGCAGTTTTATGTGTGTAGGACTCGGTCAGAAGGAATAGATAGATATATATGTGTGTATTGCATGGCTAATCCTTCAGTTATCTTGATGTTATATTACAGTACAGTCTGGGGAGACTCTAGATAGCATGACTGAATGCTGTTGCAAAGGCAGAGCTTCCACTTTATGGAAGCAATTGAAAACTTAGAAGATCCTGCTCATGAGCTCAATATTAAACAGGCTTGGGGCTGTTGCAGTCTGGGAAAATCGTGATTTGTTTTATAAAGTAATGCAGACTAGTTCCTCTTGGCAATGGTTTGGTGTCATATCCCAATTTATAGAAAATACATCAACCCTGTTACCAGTACACATTGTTTCTACAAGCAAATGTGTGGACATGAAGGTGCACACTGCTGTGTGTTTCACATACTGAACAGCAGCTAATTAAACAGAGCACAGTGAAGCCTCCCACACAGATCATTTTCTTTTTGTATCTTCTTCTACTGAGCTGAAGGATAGCCACAGACAGGCACTAGGTCTGCCCGTGACAAACAGGGTCCATTTTCATTTCAGCCACTTTTAGTTGATTTCACTTCAAGGATGTTTATGTAAGATATATCCTTGTAGATGAAAATCAATTGCATGGTTGAGAAATGGAGCATCAGAAAGCAATTTTTAAGTAGATTTCCTTAAATGCTGCAAGAAAAATGGTTAATTTTGATGAAGCATGTCAAAGGGAAAGGGATGAGGAACAGTTAATATGCTGTAGTGAGGTCCTCCTTTGGTGCTGACCTAGGAGCAATAATATGGAGCAGGTGAGTTCTTCTAGCATTGTTGGGTGTAGCTAGTTGATTCCAGTGTCTGTGGGTATCTGCTGGGAGATAAGTGTCCTATACATAAGATCTTTTTTTAAGATAAAATAACTGCAGACAACATTTTGTTTCATGATAGCAAGATTTGGTGTCTGTGCCCATACTGGGCAGGCTCCAGGATCCTTCATGTGCTTGAATTAAGGGGCCTAAATCACCCAGTTTTAGAGTCAGCTAAGTACCTAAAGACCTGCCAGCATCAAGACACTCAGGAGGCATCCCTGCTGTTTCTGCTGACACACACAGATTTCACTTTTGGAGAAGCTATTCCATGTTGCAGTGTAGCCTTTACAGTGTCTTCAATAAATCTTTTCTGTGCCCAGCTGTCCTGGGTTTACCCAGGAAGGGTCAGTTTTAGAGGTGACCCATGCTGCAGGAAGTAGTGCAGCTTGCTTACTGAGAGACAGAGCCAGTAACCAGCTAATTTTGAGTATTGATAGGTATGCAATCTAATTAAAAGTTGTTCCGCCTCCAGAAAAAAAAACATATTTAAGAGCGAGACACCTGAAAAAAGCCCCTTTTTTCTGTCCTGTTGCTGCCAGAGAAGCAGGTCCTCTGCTTCTCTCTCTGGTAAGACTGAGCCCTTGCCCTGTCCCTCGCCTGCACCCAGAGGGGGAGGGGGGTGGGGGTTGGAGTTTGGAGCGGCAGTGCAGCTGAGCATGGGGGAGGACCCAGCCTGAGCTCTCCAGCTTGGATGCAGTTCAGGAAATAGGCAGGGGCCGGGCCAGCTCCATCCAACTCGGGCTGGGCCCTGCTCTATAACCCCGGGCCAGGCTGGCCCCACCAGGCCAGGCCAGCTTTGCAGAGCGAGGTCACTGAGACTCTGACTGCTTCTGCAGCCCAGCTCAGATTTTTTAAACAATCCGGTAGAGATCACGCGACTGTCACAGAGGTCCAAGAAAGAGATTAACTCTTTCATTACTCACATGAAACTTGCAGAAACCCATCTTCTCCTGCACAGACAGAGTGAGAACACTTACAGCATAGAGACTCGGCAAGTCTGTGAGAAAAGCAGAGTCGATGCCTAGAGGGAGGAGCATGAGGAGTGTTTCAATGTGAAAGCTGAAAATTCTTTTGTGAAACCATGGTTGGGACTAAGCTAAAATATTCCTTGTAATATATGAGGAAATAGTCCAAAGGGCCGATGTAATATTCTAACTGCAGTCAGTGCAGCCAGTGGACCAAGGCACTTGTGTAGAGATAAGTAGATACTGAAGTAATTGCGGCCTGATGAGAAGTTTGAGCAGAAACAGAGAAGCAGCTGTGATCCAGATCCCTTGCCCCAGAGAATGGTCAAAGAAAACTTAATGTTACCAGTTACAGAAGAAGGGGATTTCTTTGCTGCTGTAGTAGAACCACTCATCCTTAAAAGAATACCCCATGAACCATCATAGCCTACCGTAGTAGCTGTGGGAAGGCTACTGGTGTGGGAGGGATTTTCCACAACAAGCAGATCTTTTTCTCATGGGCAGCTGCTAGTTGTGAAGCTGAAAACCATAAGAACTGTATTTCTTGTGGAGAAGTCAACATAGTAAAGCAGGAGAAAACTTCTCTCCCTAAATGAACTGAGAAAAAACTAATTTAGAGGTGGTAAACGAACTGAAAATCGAAGTATTGTTTTTTGTATTGTTATTGGGAAAGAAATGGAGAGGTGGGAGGAGCAGAGGTGTTCTGAAGAGTTTGTTCTGATTCTTAAATTTTTTTCCTTCTTTTTAAGTCTGTTAATAAACGTTCTTTATAGTCTTTAAAGTTTGAACCTGCTTTACCTACTCCTAATCCTTATCTCACAGCAAAATTAAGTAAAATTTGGTAAGTGTGCTGGCATTTAACCAGAAACTCCAGTGAGCAAACTTAAAGCACTACACCTGCCTAAGACCGGGTTGGTGGGTAAAAGGCAGGTTGTGCTTCTGCATAAACTGAATTTCTCTTATTGCTGGAGTTCAGTGGAAATGTCTTAGTCAGAGCATGAACTGTTCTTGCCACTCCCTGAGATGGGTCTCAAGTGCTCTGGATATGAACCTGTGGTTACAGGAGGAAGAGAACTCTTCCCCAGTGAGGACTACTGACTATGTGACAAGACCCAAACCAATTGCCACTGAATTGCCACTCTTTGCAAGCTGGTTATTCAAATTTGCTCAAAACTAAAGTTTTACCTCTTAAAAAATTGCTTTTGAGAGGGCAGACTGGCATCGCTACAGGCAATAAGCTGACACCTCAGTTGTTCTCTTAAGTAACCTGAGTAAAGAGCCACTTGCCCCTGTGCTGCCCTGTCCTGACTTGGCCCTGACCTTACAAACTGCTTTTATTATCAGTGCTTAAGGGATTGCGTTGGCTTCTCTCTCTTGAGTTGCTACCAGTGGTTTAAAAGCTTCATTCCAAGTTCATGTAGCTAAGCTAAGGTAAACATTTGTGTGTTCAAACACTTCTCTGTCCTTAAGAACACCTTTTGTGGAAGAGTTGCTGCCGAGCCACATCTGACCAGCAGCACAGCACAGGCATCTACTCATTGTCCAACCGTGGTCAGTAGCTGGTACTTCAGAGGGAAACATATTTTCACCTTGGGTGTTAAACAATACATCCTTACAAATTCTTTAGGGAGAATTGCTAATTAAGCATGATGGCTTTTGTTCTTTGGTAATACTGGCAAGATGACAAAACATTGTCAGACTCTTTGTGTCTTATGCTGTGTACATTTTACACTGAAGCTCTAGAAAAGCAGTGATTAATTTATTTGCACGGCCATTGGCCCTGTACAACTGCTGTGTTACAGCCCAAGGTTGTGAGATGGAAAATGAGGGGAGGAAGCAAATTTGACTGAAATAAAAGGAAAAAAAGAAGAAAGAGACAAAATCATTGTTAATAGTCTTAGGATTTTCACGGCATGCTCTGTCACTGGAACATATCTCTCTTCAGGGCAGCTTCCCTACCTGATTTAGCCAACTACAAACCTTCTGTGAATAGCTGATATCCTCTATCAAATCTTCACCTCATCTTCAGACCTCAGAGAGGTATCAGGGAGCTTAGTCAGGAAGGAGGGGAGAAAACCTTGTTCTACTGGAATTCAAGTAATTCATCAGTAAAATACACTGATGACTCTTCCTTTTTGCTAACTGTGACTTTTTGGTTTGGTCTGTTTCCTTCCAAAAGTTTGAGTTATTTACTTTGGGGATTATGTCTTTTATGAAAATAACCAGGCTTCCAAATGCAGACTGTCAAACTTGCCAAGTTACTTGCACACAGGTTGCCAGAGGAGTTTTGCTTCTCGTACTGCCTGTAAGTAGATCAGCAAAGTGGAAGCTTTGATTTTTTTCATGTCCTCAGCTCACCTGCTGTATTTTGCTAAGGAAAGGTGAGGCAGTGCAATACAGAAGAGGAGGAGTTTTTTGTCTTTCCCTTTTGTGACCTTCTCATGGGGACAACAGCAAGGTGCATGGGCACCACTTAGGAGCATGTCTTTTGTGGGTACTGGGAGTTACATGCCCTAGATGTATGAAAGCCCAGAAGGAAGCTGGGATCTTGACTGGGGCAAGAGTCATTCGTACGGGAAAGGAAAGCCCAAATATTTGTGACAGTTAAGGCCACATGACCATGGGAATCAGGCTAGTTGTTTGGGTCCAGCTATGGTGCATTTGCATGATACCTGTTACTTCTGGGGACGATGGTTTTTCTTCACTGTTTTCCTGAGAACTGTAGGGCCTTCCTTGGAGTTGTCTTTAAGTAATTCCTAGCAAAATATATGTGTCCAAACCAGTTTGTTTCTGATGTGCTTGCTACAGCAATATAGCCCAGAAGACCAGCAAATAACGGAAAAAATCTCCAAAAAGAAAGGAGCAACAAGACAGAGAAGATTTTAAACTCTCAGAAGTAAGACCATGTTAGGAATTGATTTGCTTGTTATCCTTATGGACAGCTCACTCTAGGACTTTGAATTTTAGAGGCCTTTGTCCCTAAAGCCTTGCTGTCTGCTTCTGTTGCCAGAGCTGCCTTCCTGCAGTACTTTCTTATGGAGGCAGTGGATGTGTCTTGACAAATAAATGTTCACCCTCCACCAAAAAACAAGCAAAGAGAACTAAAGAATGAAACAAAACCTGGCCAACACCTGTGATCTTTTAGAGGGCACGTCTTTAAATGCTTCTAATGGTTTGTGGGTTAACAAATCCATCTATAACACAAAAGTAAACAGGAGTCAACAATGGTGGTTTCCATTGTGTTGAATCAAAGCTCAGGCAGGCATGGGCATGTTACAGATGCCTTGTACTTGGTCATCTGATACACAGGTGACCCAATTCATGACTGCTGATATGTGGGAAGTTATGCTGAACTGTGTACTCACTCCGTGGCTGTGCAGTGGCACTCGGCAACAGGTGCTGGCTGTAGCCGCCTTTGGAAGGATATCAGGTCAGGCTGGAGCCTGGATTTAGCTCATTTATTATAAGGACTTTTGTCAACTGCTACGGATCATTTCAGACTGCTTTGTGATTCTCAGTGGATGAGGTTGCAAATGTAATTCATGAAAATTATATTAAACTGATCAAGCATGGCACGAAGCTTTAGCTAGAATGTATTGCATCTATGAGCTCCCCCTAAACATTAAAAGGAACTGACTTAGTGACTCATCTTTTCATGTACCATATCATCCATCAGATAACAACATTTGCAGAACACAGGAAGAGGAGAGATTATTTTGATGTCTTCTGTAGCATGCAGCATAGATCTGCTTTCTCTTTTTCCCTGGTCTCTTCCCTGTCTCCAACTCTGTCTCTGTGTCTCTCTCTTTTCCAATTTATCTGGATTAAACAAGTCTCTGATTATTCTTTATGCCACTGCAAATAAAGTCATTTTCAGAAACAGATGTCGAAAGAGCCCAGTGAAATAATCCTGGAGGCAGATGCAGTCTTCCATAAGCTGCCAAGTGCATGGTGCAATCAAAGTGATGAAACAAAATGGAACAGGCTGCAGAAAAAGTAATTAAATTATAGTTCCATTGTAGAAGCACATTTTAAAATTACTGAGATTCAGAGCCCATAATGCTGGTATTATAGTTGAAAGAATACTTGCCATGGGTCATGAGCATTTTTTTTAACAGTTATTAATCATGCTTGACTGGAAAGACATGTGTAACCTACAACAAGCAGTGGCTGTAGTTGTGCCAAAGGAAGCTTTTGTTCCCTGAAGAGAATTGTATCAAAGGCCAGTGTGTCCTATTATTACGTGTGCAATAGCAACGTGCAGAATCTGAAACGGGCTTTTCAGATTTCAATACAGAGCACTGGAGGGGAAAAAAGAAAACAAGTATTGTATCTCTTTGAATACTATATGACCTCCTTTTCCTCTTACCAAGTTAACTTACTTATTGACTAAATAATAGTAAAAAAATTTCTAAAATATCCCTCTTCTCCCAAATGTCAATAAAAATAATTCCAGTGCTCTGGTATAAATGGAAAAGAGACAGAAAATGTACAGAGACTGAAGATAATAAGACTTCATGAGTTCATTCGCCTCTGTTTGCTTTACATTAGACTGGACAATGGCTAAGATCCACCTCCATCTTGCTGTCATTTTTAGTTAGTATGTTTTTTCTGTATCATCTCAGTGAACTCCTTTTTCTTTTTCCCTTTTTTTTTATTTGCGATCATTTGATTTTTTGGGTTGGGTTGGGGTTTTTTGTGTTGCTATGGTTATGGATTATCCAGATGCAAATATAAAATAGGAGATGGTTGTGTGAACATAGTTGCTTCCTCTTCCCCTGCTTCAAAGTACAAGTTTTCAACCTTTAATTTGTAGCCTGGATCATCCCCAGGTCTTTTGTATCATCACAGCCTTGCAGATGTGACTCATTTTCAAGAACTGGCTTTTCGCAGTTGTTGTATTTGTATTGTAAATGTGTTGCTTGTATTGTAGATTTATTATCACTTTTTTTTTGCTGTGTTGTTTTTGGTATTATTATCTTTCTGCTCCTATTTGAGCTCTTCTCTGTTTTAATGTCTGCAGTCCATCCAAATGATGGTCATTAATGTGATGCTAGTGCCCTCTTCTAGTTACGTAGATACTACCAAAACTTTAGTAATGCTTTTTTTAAAATTATTTTAGGGAGTGGGGGGTATTTATTTATTTGTTTATTTAGTAGTAACCCATTCCACAGTATATCTCTGGCATTTCCGCTGTAAGTCAACAATTACCTTCTCTTGATCTTTACTTTTTTCTTTTGAATGAACAGATGGATCACTTTGTGGTCCCAAGCCAAAGGTGGGAAGAAAGGGCATCATCAAATCATTCACATTAGCAAAGATCCTGTTTTGTTTTCATGAAGAACGTAGGACACCAAATCACACATCTAGTTATGTCCATGAAACTCTATTAAAGGTAGTGGGATTGTCTATGAGCCACAAAGGTACTCGAGCAGTTGCAGAAAAAAAATGGATTGTGTGTCCTGTATCTGTTTAAAGCACCTCTTGTTGGGAAATTCTCTGATTCAGTGACTGTATTAGTTCACTTTCAGAGTCCCCTCCTCCCGCTTTGCTCACTCGAGGTTATCACTGGGTGAAGAGGCTCCCAGTGGCCTGCAGTGGAACCATGACCTTGCACCTCTGCTTAAGTCTGTGTCTCAATGAAACTTTTATGAACCTGGCATTTTGACATCTCTGTATCTCGTAAAAATGTTGGAAGGGTTTGGGAAGCTTGTATGCATTCATGCACATGTATACAGGTACATGTATGCATGTGTTTGTATGGAAGGGGACAGAAGGTTCAACGACAGGACAGACACTTCATGAAGTGCTGTTTCAACTCAGCAACCTGGTGAAGCAAATGAGTTGTTTATTCTAAAAGAGGCTCTTTCCTTTCTAAAGGTTCCACAGAAGTAACAAATGGATGGCTAGAGACAAAAGCAGTGCTAGAGCAAGATATAGTGGCTCACTCTACAACTGGCACTTTTAAGTCACCAATAAACCATTTGATGTTTTTCTTGGGTTTTGAATACTTCATCAATTAGACTCGCTTTTGAGTTTTAAAGATTCTCCTGGCTTAGATCAGTAACAAAAATATTGATTTAAGTGGCTTAAATCTTGGCATGTGTTTGGCTCTTTACTCTGAGTATTGACGGCCTATAAAAGAGTCATTTATTGTGGGCTGAGTTTTGGATTTTTTGATTGGATGGGGTGTTTTTGTTAAATCTTTTTTCAGATGAGGTTCTGGAACTTACTGAATTTTCTTACCTACTCCATAGTCCTTAATGTCACTGTGAAATCTGTATAGTGCTGTATGTTTTGACTAACCATCAAGTGATTGAGAATTTAAATATTCGGGTTGTGGCTTTTGAAGGCAACACTTCCAACACCTTGGCAGGACTTTGCAACGTCGCTTTTTGTGTTCCCCTTTTATCCCCATAAATTATGGAAGTCTTTGCAGCACTCAGCCATATTTACAGCTGTTACAGCTGTGCTGGTGTTGGACAAGTTTCTGAGACAATTCTATCTTTGCCTCGAGTAAGCACAAGGGTGATATCCCAGGAGGGAACCTGTGACTTGCACTCCAGAGGCCAGTACCCATCCCCTTTCAACAGAAGGATGGGAGCTCATCCTCTTCCCTTTCCGAGAGGCGGTGTGAATTTCCCTTTCTTTTAATAAGTATTTATTTTATTCATGTGGGAAGCTTGAATGGATTTTCAAATCACAGCCTTGTAAACAATATAATTAAGAGAACGACAAAAGTGATATTTTTTGCTTGTTTGTGTCAGAGGTTCAATTATATCAATGTATAATATTTTTATGTTTAATAAAGTGAAATGTATCATTATTAATAGCCTCATTTCACTAACCAGCAACCATGTTTGTGGTTTGAGCAAAACAGCTGACTCATGTTTATCAAACCAGATATGTCTAGAAAACATTTAATTTACGAATAGGTTGGACAAAGATATATTCTAGGACAGATATCATTTCGACACTAATGGAAATATAAAACCCCAAATATATTTAAATATCTGTTTGTTCTGTGCCCGGTGGGAACATACTTGATGCGTTAATGTTTCCTATTAAAGAAGCTTCTGTATTTCCTTGACTATTCTTCTTGTTTGGGGAAATTTTCTTTGATCAATAAGAAGCTGTCTGTACTCCTGTATGTACTGGCAAAGAAAATTACAGATCTCTGTGTCTGTGAGACTGTTTTTACTGAAGATAAAAATCTAATTTAAAAAATCATTCTATTCTTAATATTTGTTTATTAGATTACATCCCAGCAATGTGGTGCATAATGTTTTAAAATTTGTCCACATCTGTCACGTAAAAAAATATACTTTACTTACTTCTCAACATTTAATCATATTCTATGCATATATACATACTATGTTGAAATGTATCTCTTTTTTTATGTATGTACATAAATCTTACTTTAAATATGTTAGAAATAGACCATGTGAACAATTTCTCTGTTCTCTCGCTCATTTTAAAAAATGGGAAAGAGAACATCTGTTTAGGCTTGACTCTCTTATGTTTAGTGCAAGTACGTTTATTTTTAAATCAACAAGCCAGGCTGTTGCTTTATTTGTTTTAAATTATATTAAGGTAAATTTACAATTTAAACACTATTTCAAAATGACAATATTTATTGAAGAAATGTCAAAGTCATGCATTTGACTTTACAGGGCAGAGATTATTTAACAAATATACCACACATTCACAATGTTTAGGACATCAGAACATAGGGTTTTTCCAGGAACAGGTGTGGACCCAAAAATCTCTTCTTATATGGTAGACCATTCTTGTAAGCAATTCTGTGCTAGACAGACCACTGTGCTGCTTGTGCTGGTGATCTGCTCAATTTTTTCTCACCTTCCCTGTGACTTATATGTACATTTCTTTATTAGATTTATTATCTCACACCATATGGAATGATTAATCCAAGTTAGTTGGAGTGTCTGTTTCTTAGTCAAACATAAGCAAGTCAGGCAACATTTCAGTTTGAAATAAGCAACATAAAAAATCCCATAGGTCTGAGAAATGTGGTGCTTTACTTGAGAGTTTGGAGCCACAGGATAAAGTGGCAGGTAAAGCTGATTTTGTGTTTAAAGCTATGATTAGAGCTTTAGATTATTTGGTAAATAACTGGTCTACCACATGCATAAGTTGTCTTCCCTGATGTTGCAAACTGGCAGGCTCACGATGAAGCTTACAGTTCATTTCATTGCTGCCATTAGGAAAGAAAAGAAAGCACCTTCTGCTCTGTCCTCCTGAACTCATCCTCAAATCCTCCTGGAGAATATTTGTACAGAGTAATTTAGAGAGGGCTGCCACAACTTTCTTGTGGAAGCATTTGTGTTGCATTAGTCCAACATGTCAGCTTCTATCCACAAGAGCTTTTATCTGCCTGGCTTTTGCACATATGCAGAAGTGCTAGTTGGCTATTGGGTTTGTACAAACTACTGGCATGCTCACTCCACTGCTTGATTTTTGATTCATGGGGAATTGTAAAGATGCTCTCTGTATTTGTGCCGGGGTAGTTCTTTCCAAAATAATTGCAGAAAGAAGGGGAAAAAATTAGAAAGGTGGAAAATACCTTTGGCAAAAGAATCACTATGTTTTCCATAGCATGGAAATTACTTCCCTCAGATCCCAGATCTGTTTAGCATTTGCTGAATGCCATTGTGTAGCTTTTCTAGGTTTCCTGATTCTTGATTTCCAGACATTTGATAGCATTTAATACCTGTTTGGCATGTGATGCTTCCTAACAGGATAACTTTCAATATTTTGGCAGTGTGTAGCTGTCTATTCACACACAGAATATTTTGACATTAATTTCTAATAAATAAGTAATTTTTCATCAAATGTTGATAGTAGACAATTTGTGAACAAGACAATAGTCTTAATTGTGCTTCTGTGATTTTTCCACCTTTAATAAATTCATGATATCATATTGTTTATTCAAAAGGCTTTACAAAAAACCATTATAAGTAGAAGAGTCAATAAATATGTTGCTGTTTACTTCCTTTAATAAATCAAAAAGGGAATGAACAGTGTAATTGCCTGAAGCATTTGCTTACTGACTAGTGTGAGGAAAAGTGGTCTATTTTAAGAGCAGGACTCGTATACATCAAGTTCAGCAGCCAAACATTCATCAGTTGAGCATAGAAAAAATAAGTCTCTAATCTTTTGCTATTCTCTTCAAAGATTATTTGACATCCAGTGATCTTCAGCAAATGAGATGTCAGTTGTGTAGTGAGAGGGCATTTCTAGTTTTAGGGAGAACACAAAGGCAGCTGCAGGGAGAACACAAGGCAGCTTCTATAGATAGGACAAGTTCTTCCTCTGGCAAAACACCATTAAACATATCAAGGAAAAAGTAGTGTCACTTCACATACTTCATAAAATTACATTCAAAAGGCAGCATTCCTGGAGTCTTGCCAGTTTTTGTACTTGCTATTGCCTTTAAAAGTTGTTCTGTTACTTTTTCATCCTGTTCTTTCCTCATCGGTTTCACATCTTTGGCAAAACTACTACTTTCAGCTATCTCTAGTAATTACAGATCTTAGCATATGACAGATAAAGAGATTTTTACAATAATTAGTACAAGGAGCACAGGGCTTGCTAACCTGTGTAACTGCCTTTTGTTAGTAGCTGTTAACTGGTGGAATAATGTGTTGCTCTTTGATCTGCTTTGACTTTTAAGCTAATATTTTACCACTTTAAAAAACCCCCACAAACATGTGTTTTGTATATCTGTTTGTGTACCCAATTACTGCTTTCTTAGTGGTCCTTATTCAGCTTACTTTTATTAGTTGTTGTTTATATCTCCTTGAGAATGTAGTTTATTAATTTTCTGAATCCTTCTTCTCTCTAGTGTTTATTTAAATTTAATTCTTGAGCTGTTCTTTTATCTTATTTTACCTTTTTAGCAAAAACCCATTTTACCAACTGACATATGCATGCTTTGTTCTGGTAACACAAAGAATTAATTTTCTCATTTCTGGATTTTTGGATTCCTACCAACTATCCCCCTACTTAAAATGGACCATGATATGACGATTTAAGGGAGCCAGGTTCTGCAGATCTTGTTCTCTTCACGAAAGAGTTAGAGATTAGCATTAAATCTATTTTGGGGATATAAATTATAAGGATGTGAATAAAATGTATAATCTTATTCCTTTGTGTAGAGTCCTCTCTAGTAATTTGGGAGATGGAACTGATAAAGTAGAAAGGTTGTTACTGCACCTGTTTCTTTAGCTATTGTTCATTAATCAGGTTCTCTTGGTGAGGCTTCTGTGCAAAACTGGAACGCTCCAAAGCCTGATTTCTCCTCTTTGCAAATAGTTATTATTGGGAGAGAAATCCTTTGAAAAGTTGTCATTATTATTACTGCTCTGTTTTTGTGGGCTTCCTTTGAGCTTTTTGTTCTTAGTAACCTCACAACAATATGGTTTAGTAACAGTGGATGTCTTTATCCTTCAGTTGACACAGAAACTGAAGAAGTGTATGTTTAGCAAATATCCAGTTGTCGTCTTTTGCTTCAGCTGAGGCTGTAAATATTGTCTGATCATTATCCCTTTTCATCATTTCTGAAAAAAAAGTTCCTTGAAATAAATTAATACAAGTGCAGCTGAGCTGACTTTACTCTGAATTTCACCTAGAGTTGTGATTGTTGCTTTTTGGTGTGGGGGGGGTAACTTTTGCCTGTGTTTTGGGATAATTATACTCTTTAGTCCTTTGACATCCAGAGATGTTACTTTCAAGTGAAAAGCTGTAGATAATAGCTGCCTAGCTTATCAAAGAGCTTGGAAGCAAAGTAGTTATTTCCTCGTTTGATAGCACAAACCTTTCTGTGGCAGACAACTTATTTCTAATTTTAAGCCTTACTGTATGGCCAAATGTGTCAATATCTACTGATAATGTCATCAGTTCTTGTCCTGTGGTAATTTTCTTATGTACCTTATCTGTTCCTGTATTCTCTCCAGTTTAAAAGAAAAACTAAAATCATGTAAGTAGCATAACCCTGCCTCCAAAGAACTGTGCTCTACTGATGTTTTTTCTCGTTGTGATCCCTGGCAGTGTGTTTCTTCCAGTTCCTGGGAGGTCTCCCTCCACCTGGAGTTTTCTGATCAAGAGGACTTAGCTACAGCCTTTTCATGACTTCCTGTGTTGCAGTTTTTTCTGTTCTTTTTTATTCACTCTTGTTGTCTTTTTTTTTGTTTTGTCATAACACTGTTTTTTTGGAGTTCTTGCTAAATAGATGAAACTCTGAACTATTACTTCATAACAGTAGTGTGTTGCTGTCTAATTTCCGGTTCTTCATAACACATGATAAATCTCTTCATTCATCCTCACATTACTCTGCACGTGTCTTAGTCTCCTTTTTAATCCCCTCTCTTTCCCTGCCCCTGTGCCTATGGCTTGATACCTGCCTAGATACCCCTCCTTTGGGATGTTTCCATATATTATGAAAATGATGTATTTACTGAGAGAGATGAATGTTCTTATGTTTCCCTTATAGAAGTTATCTTTTTCTAAACCTACAGACACATGGAAATTATGTGACTGAGTTTAAGGGTCCTTATGTAAATTAGAAGTGGGTTCTCTTGAATCTCAGTCACTATCATTTCCCCATTCTTTTATCTTTATTATTTTTTTTTTCTTCCAGTGGAACAGCTGAAATTTTTTTCTTTTGAATTTCATTAATACATTCTTCCTTGCTTTCTTCATAATTACATTTTTCAGTTGGTGGTGATGAAGCATCATAATTAGGTTCAAGAGGTTTTGAGGCCCAAACACAGAGAATGCTGTGCTGGGTGCTCTGGCCAGTTTCCTCTTTCCCAACACCTCAGATTTAACAACCGTATAATCAAGATTTCACATAGCAGAGCAGGCTTCCTCTTTTAATATTTCTAGGTGGTTTTTGCTTCCATATTGATTTTTCTCACATTGTTCCCTGTATCAGCTATCTGCAGCTTCATTTCTCTCTTTCTTCCTGCCTTTCTCCTTCTCTTCTCTCTGCATCTCTTTACTTTCCAGCACACCTCTGTGACGGTGCAGCTCCACCCCACCTCACCCTGTGCACACTCTCCCTTTCTCTCCCTCTGCCCTTGCATCCCTCTGGATCTTTGAGATCAGTAGCTGTCTTGGCAGATTCACAGATGTCAAATAATTTACTTGGGCTTTAAACTCAGAGATCAATTGCCTGATGTCTACCTTGGTACTATGTTGATTTTATTCATCTTTGGCATCCCTGCCTACTGCTTTCTTATCCTGCATGCCTGAAGTGGTCACCTTAACGTACATATCTTTTTTAAAGCGCTGTGCAGCCATATTGTCTGCAATGGTCCGCTTATTTTCTTGGGGGGAATTAGTACGCTTGAAGAGTAGGAAGAAAGGGGGTCATGAGGTTGACTTTCCATGTCTCAGGCTTCAGGCAGCAATCTCACACTATCCCTTCAGCCACGAAGATTCCTAACTTCCATGTGTGTGCACATGTGGGGGTTGTGACACTGCCTTTCAGCTGTGTAGTTCATCTTGTAGCTTTTATTAATTCACTGAAATCCCTAAGGAACTGTGTTGGGTTTTGTAGTAGTCTGATGAACATGTGGCTTAGCTGCTGCTTGTTTTATTCGCTTATCATCTACCCACAATTTTAAAAAAGCCATGTTAGAAAATTGTATGTAATGAATATTGAGCATATAGGACACGTGGTTTTATGCCAACTTGGGATAGCTAATACTAAAAATGTATAGAAACACATACAGATAAAAGGTATTTGCATAAGACTCCACATCCATTTTGCTGACGTTTTATAAAGGTTGTGGTTTTCAAAATGCATTTGAATGTCTTTTTCTATCTGAAGAAAAATGTTTGCTTTTTACATGATAAACAGCAGTGGAAATGTCCACAGGACAATGGAAAATCCCTAAAGGAAGCAAGGAACTGCAGTTTGCTGGAAACTATCTGATGTGAGCTACTTTCCTTTGTTCTGTGGGCATGATATTTTTTTACTTGTTACCTGGAGCTGCAGAGCCCCAGATCTTGGATTTTGTGCATTCTGGTCCAGAGTCCCAAGGTCAGGAAGAGGATGTTGTCCAGCTGTCCTCCTGTCGCTGCCAGCTCTCTGCTGAAGGCAGACTAAAATACATAAACCCTCACTCCTAACATTTAGCCATGCCACTGACCCTGTGTCCCTGCACAGTACTCTCTGCTCACCTGTGGAGTCCCCTGACTTTCCTCTGGTATCAGGAAAAGTGTCAAATACTGATTTTTCTTCAGTCTAAGACTCAACTCTCCCAGCCCCCAGGGTAGCTATGGGACCTCGCCACACAGAGCTTGAGAAAGGAAAGCCTTCTGTGTTCAGCCTCCTGTTGGCTTGCAGAGAGACACACACAAGGCAGGAACATAGTAAATTGTTCAAAATGCTGATTTTGCAAAGGAGAGGGAAATTATTTTACTGATTAAATATTCACGATGGGCTTGTATGTCACAGTAGTAGGTTTATAAATACATGGATGTCTTGCTGTCTGGTAGGAGGCTTTGTGGAAGGAACCATTCTCTTCCCTGTGCATTGATCTGGCATCTGCATGCACACAGAGATCGAGATCAGCATGTTTGCAATGTTGTCTGCAGAAAAATTTCCTTTAATTAGTTAAAAGCAATGAAGTACAACAATGCATTTTATTTTAATCTGTCTTTAAAACCAAAATACCCAGGTCATTAACAGTGCTGTAGGTTTACTTTGTAAAGCTGTAAATGTTTTACCCAGAATACTTGCACTCTCAGGACAACTGAGGCAGATGTACATGACCTGGTGTAGTAAAAAGTCTTCTCTCTTCATGGTATATATATATAGGTTTTAAATACTCTTCCTTAGCATGTGAGACTGCCTTTTTGAATTAATTCCTTTTGTATCTCACACAGCTGCCTAACTCGTTGCAGGCACACGCACTCTCAGCCCTCCCCCAGACATATGTTCTGCTTCTCAGTACCAGGTGCCAGAGTTTAAGCTTGTTGGGAGGAGGCACAGTGACAAAATCCTTCATAAAATCAGATAGCAGTGATATTTTTAACAATATTTGTGGTGGAATTTCATTTCTAACCTCTGGGTTTTTAAAAAGAACCCAAAAGGTGTTAGCCTTTATTACTGATTTTTTTCAGGTTTTATCTGGAAAAGGTCAGGCTTGGGTAGGGGTTGGTTTGTTGCTGAGGTAAAGATTTTCCTCTAGTTATTTTTCTAAAGTGATGCTGTGGCATCCCAGTAAAAGGCCATGGCAACTGTAAACCTCTTTCTAGTCTGGGATTATTTTTCCCATATGGGAATACATCTCATTAGAAACACAGCTGTACCTTCATCACTAAATTTTGATCCACAGAGGTCTTATGTACCTTGCTGCTACTTGAAACACAGGTGTTTTTGAAATCTTCCAAGCATGCCCTAAAGCTGCCATCGGTTTCTAGACGTCTCAGATGGCCAGTGCTGCTCCTGTAAAGTCCAGAATGCCAAGGTATAGTCCACTGCTTATGTACCACAGTGCTCCTGTTTGGCATTTTGGGTTTGGTTGGGTTATCTTCTGACAGAGCAAAAAATGCTGGGCTGTCAGAACCAGGACATTTCCCTCAGCAAGCAGCAGGTGAGCAGCATGAGACCATTCCCTTTCTCAGTCTGGGAACAGCCACAGCCATGTCCTCTGCTCCACACTCTGAATTTGTCAGAAGGAACTGTCATCGTCGTCCAGTTGTAGGTTTTCCCCTGAGTCCTGATCTAATCTTGTAGAAGCAGAGTACAGCTGATACCTTTCTCTGCCATTCCCTAGGATCTGCCTTGGAACATTTTCCTCTCACCTTCTTGCACTCATGGTGCATCAGAGACATGGCCAGGCTGCTTCTGTTTTCTGCCTTCTCACCCAGGCACCTGGCTTCTTGTCTCCCTTTTTCCATTGGGATAGGGAATATGTAATGTAAGTGATAAGCCTAGAAATGTGAAATAAATGGATTTATATCAGTGCCTGTGGTCTGGGTGGTGGAGCACATGGTGTTAAATACCCTGAGTCCATGCTGGGTTTGGGAAAATCAGGAAGGTGGAAAGAGGAGTTTAAGTTGCTCTTTCTCACTCTTTCTTTTCATCTCTCCTTAGGCATGTCTGCCACTTGTTCTTGCAGTCACTGAAGACACAGGAACTCTCTGTGGCCCTAGTATTCCTGCCGAGCCTTGAGAGAAAACTTTGCATCTTCCAGTGTATTTCCCTGGGGCAAAAACATCAGGAGTGGCTTGGCCACTCACAGGCCCTGGCTGAAATGAGAAGTTTCAGAGGAGTGACTTGGCATGATGGTCTTCAGATATAACACACGGGGCAAAATGTGTAACAAGGGCAAATTTCAGTGAGCGACTTTAAGCCAGATAGAGTGGAGCACATTTTTCCCGACTAATATTAAATGTGTGAGACCACCACTTTCAGAGACCAGATGTACGGATTCAAGACGGCACTAGACAAATTCATGGGGTTGTCCACCAATGGCTATGGAAAATGCAAGTCTGGAGGCAGTCTCAGAGTACTGTGAATTGCTGATTGCTGGTAGCTCAGCAAGTCCATCAGGAATCGCTCCATACATTTCTTGTGCTCTTTCTTTAAGAATTGCTGTTGGCTTCTCTCACATGTAACATGTTCAGCCAAGGTGGGCTTTACTTTGGTCTAGTAAAGTGCTTAGTGGCTCTTAGGATAGAGCTTAATCACTTGGTGAAACAGTCTCATGATACTTCATCCAGTGTTTTTAGGACAATGATCCCATAGACCCTTCCAATTGTTTAGTTCCATGCCTGAGCAGTCTTGGCAAGGGGAGAGCAGCCTGCCACAACAGTGAAACACTGTTGTACACTCTGAAACACAAAATGGGTGTCCGTAGGAGTGCTCATTAGCCAATGCCCTATTTATGTATAGTGCAAGGCAAATTTTTGGGAAGCCCAAAGATGTAAAGCTCATAGGGTTGTTAGAGAGGATGGGTAACAAAAAGGGGTGGTTACTGACAGGCATGATGTCTGTTTAAGGGTTTTATGCTCTATAAGATAAGTCTGAAAAGGACAAAACTAAATAAGAAGTCGCTAAGCCTTTTCTACTGTGGAATTTGCCTGCCCTTGATAATATTCCTTCCTGCCCGCATTTTTGTTTGTGCTGATAAATGTCCTTGCATTAATAAACTCATAATACATCTTGTTTATCCCTTCAAAGCCAGCCCTTGCAGCTTTCATTAGCATTTTAGGATATTTATGGCTTTGTAAATGACTGAAAATCTGCAATTTGTCGTTAGGAATTAAGAAAAGTCTTCCTTCCACTTAGGGCTGAAGCTCAGCTTTGGCCTTTGAGGGACTGAGCCACCTCTGGGCCTCATAGACAAAAACAAAGTCAGACAGTGCCCAGATTTACAACAGCAAGTGGCTCTTAGTTATTCAGATGTCTTTGATAATGTGTCATCCACTGTTGCTGGCAGGGATCAGTGTTTAGGCTCAGAATTAATTTCTCTCTAGCTGGAGAGAAAACAAAAATATCTCTTCTGCAAAAGCAAAAAGAGAAAGAGGTAGTAACAAGGAGAGAAATGAAAACAGCACCAGGCATGTGTAAAAAAATGCATGCATATATATGTATATAGCATATACACACTGCAGAGGTTAACAAAGTGCTCTTCAGAAGAAAACGTATTTCACTCTTCTGTGCTCTGTACTTTCAACTTTGAAATACAGGAAGTTAAGAAAATTTTAAAGGTTTCAAAAGGGAGTTTATCTTGTAATTGGTGAAGGGCTAAAGAGTTGGATGGGGAGGGATAAAATCAAAGGAGCTTTTTCAGCACTAAACTGTAGTCCAGAAAATCAAAGGCAGGAATGTTAATTGGTTTGTACAACATGATATTCTCAGTTCAGAGTAGCTTCAGCCACTCAATGGTACTTTTTCTTTTATTTCTTTCTCTCTCTCTGTAGGTTGATTAAGTGAATAGAAGAAAAAAGGAAAAAAGAAAAACGAAGCTACTTTCAAGTATTGAAGATACAAGGCCAGGATGAACACAAAGGACGGAAAAGTGTCTGAAGGAGGTCTCAATGTCACACTTACCATACGCCTTCTCATGCATGGCAAGGTGAAGCATTTCCTGTTGCCTGTGTGTTGAGTGTGTGTGCAGCTACCAGCAGAGCCTGGCAGTAACATTGACAGAGAGTCTGCTCCTCCTCCACCTTAAGTCAAAAGCACCATTACCATGGCCAAAAAATCACCCCTTGCCTTTCAGGGAATCCTGCTGAAATTCACAATGCAGCCCGAGCTCATTGAAACAAACCCTGCCTGTAACAAACCCATTTTGAGCGGATCTGGCGGCAAAAAAAAAGTTTTTCCATTGATAGTGAGCCAAATCAGCTTGCAAGAAGCTGACCTGCATACAGCTCGTCTTTCTCAGCATTTGCTGGGTTTTGCAGGGTTTTTTTAGGATCCCAGAACACTGACTTCTGTGAAATAATTGCCACAGAGTTACTGTCTATTTCTATTGAATGCAAATGTGGTAGAGTTCTTCATTATTCTGGTGTACCATCTCATCAGAGTGAGCCCTCTGATATGCCAGGGATTCGTCCAGGTCCCCTGCGGGTTTGGTTTGGAAGGTTGACTCTCATTTCCTTTCTGGCCAGTGCAGCACTTAAAGCATGGGGATAAGTGGGAAATCATGCCACAAACAAAGTGCCAATTCAGTATTGTCAGACTTAACAGCCTGGTCGCTGCTTATTTCACATTGACAGATCATAAAGTGGGCTTTTAATTAAAAAATACATTTCATAGGTTTGTTTGTCTTATTTGCATCAGGCAACTCCAGGACTTTTTAGGTTTAATGAATGAATGTTATAGAAGGCGGTGGTTTGGTCTCTTCTTTAACAGGGAACACTGCATATATATACATATTATTCTGGAGATCAAATTTGTATATATAAATCTAAAAAAAAGTGGTTTTACTCCTAGAGTTTAATTTTATAACTAAAATACTTTTGCATTTTAAAATAGTGGATGTTTTCAACCTATGGCGTGAACACACATCTGACACACCCATAGCACAAATAGGACACTAAGGTTCTCCCACTGTATTTTACTTATGGAGAAATATGAGGGGGTACAGCTTAAGTTTGCAAATTAAAAACCTCAGAAATTAGGTTATGTCAGATCAAATTATGGGTTTTTTTCTCAGAAATGATCTAACTATTTTGTTGGATTTTTTTTTTTTCCTCTGAAATATTCAGCTTCAGGCAGGCATCTGGTGTGTAAATCTGCATCTTAAATAGGGATCTGTCAAACAAATTTAATAACACTCTCTCTTACAAAGCCCACCTAAAATCTGTACACGTGTCTGTGCTCAAAATTAGGTCTTTAGGGTTGATTCTACAGGGTTCTGGTCCCAATCCATGAAAGCATTTCAACACATACTTATCCCAGTGGGTATAAGCAGCCCTACTGGTTGCAGTCAGATTTCCATGTGCTTAGGTGGTGGTGTTTTGGGTTTTTTAATCCTTGTCAGACAGCTCTGCTTGTTTCAGAATCATGCCTTTAAAGCAAAAATCAAGTGTCTGTCGTTTTCAGGACATTTTAGTTTAACTGTGGGCTAGGATTATTGGGGTATTTTTAAATCAGAAATGAAATCAGATAAAGTTCATTTTCTCTGTTAAACATCGTTGATTGTGTGTGCAACCACTTTGAACAATAATGGATGTTATCTGTCCAACCTTCAATGCATATGTAGCCCCAGGGGTCTAAATTAAACCCACAAAAGCTACAAAGTTCAAATTTTACCTGGATCTATACCCTGCACTCTCAGTTAACAAGGCACGATGGGTATACTGTTAGCTCCACTATGCTCTAATCATGTATCCTATTGTGCCTAAGTATTGGGAAGACTACATTAAATCAGAATTTATTTTGGTGATAAAAGTCAGATGCTTTCCGTTTCTTTGATGTCATCTCTGTGATTTAGAAATAACACAGAGGAATGAAGGATGTCTGAATCAATATGAACTCAATGTGAGAAGGTATTCTGAAAGCTGTATGTGCCTCTGGAAAAGAAGAAACACGTTTCTAGAGTCTTCCTTGAGATTTGTTGTGGTAATGACATCAGTGGAAATTGCTGATCTCTAATTAGTATTTCTAAACAAAACAGTTTGTCTAGAAGCAAATGTTGGTCTGTAAATGGTCATAACTTGAGAGAGAAGAGGGGAAATAAAATGGTTTAAAAAATAACAGTAGCAAATTGGATTCAGTTATTTTTAAATTAAGATAATTTTAATGTTACTTATTTATTAATGCATTTCATGGAAAAATGAGGGTCTCTCCCCACTAACCTTAACTCTCTGTGTCTAAACCATTATTACCAGTGTACCTTGGCACAGGGAAGGTCTATGTGCTTTGTGTTGTTTGCATGCATTTTGATTGAAAGTCCATAACTTGTGCTACTGTGTTTGGTTATCTTGGCTGTAAGTCCTGCAGACTTAGGAAATTTTTAGCATGTACTTTTCATGAGATTTGTATAGAGGCTTTAAGTCAAGAATGGACATCTTAATTAGGCAATTAAGATGAATTCTATACCTGCAGAAAAATTAGGATTTTTACGAATACACAGCAAGATGGTAATGAATAAAAAAGCCACAACAACAAACAAATTAAGTGGCAAAACCAAAAGACAACATTATTGTGTGGTGAAAGGAAAACAAATGGGAAGAGTCCTGAGCTCTGGGAGAAGCCAGGGCCAGTGCCCCCCCCAGTGCAGGTAGGACACCACTCATCAGCACCTTTGCTTTGTCTTGCTTCGGGGAGTGTCTGTGCGTCCATCTGAGCTCCTGCAGGGCTTTGTGCAGCCTCTGGCTGAAGAGGCTGGGATGGCCCCTGGCAGCACAGCCACTCAGCCACAGCATGGCAAGGTTTGGGAGCAGCCAGCTGGCAACAAGGCAAGGAACAGCCTGGATATGCTCATGGCAGAAAACGTGGTGTTAAGGGAGGGCAGCAATTTTTTTATCGGGGGAAGTGGAAAAATTTGTGCGGGCCCTGCAAAAAGCCAACCACTGCAAAGGATAAGAGGTTAACCTCAGGGTAACCTCGGTGTTTCCAGGGCCTGGTATGAAAGGTGTCCTCCTGAGCTGGGACTTCAGAGATTTTGTGATGATGTAAGATGAAAGGCCTGATTTCCATCTTACGCCGTGTTAGATCAGTGAAAAAGTTATGATGGTGTTACAGCCCAGAAGAGAAATCATGAGCAACACAAAACATTTGTCACATTTTCTTGTGATGAATTAGAGGGCAGGTGTTGGCGAGGATGCCGCAAGGGCAGTGCTTAGGCATTCCTTGCATCCACAGAAAAGCAACTGTCAGTGTTGCAGGAAATCTCAAAAGCAAAATTAGGAAAAACTTGTTACGAGGATGTGTGAGGAGGGGAGGAGGCTTCCTGGGTGTGCTGCACCATCCATCACTGAAGGTTTCTAAGGACAAGTCAGACAAAACAGAATTCATCCTGTAAAGCTGCACTTCACAGGCGCTGCAGCCTCTGCTGCTCAGCACCTTTTTGACTGAGTTACCTGAATGCTGCTCCAGAGAGGTCAGAAACAGAAGAGCCTTTTGAAGGACATGCAGTTGGATATGTAGAATATGTTAAATAATGCAGGTATGCATTTTCATCCTTTATTAATGAGAAAGATGCACCACATTAAGAAATAAAGCTGTTTCATGCATTTCAGTAGAGAAAAACAGAGAATATGAGTTGAGGCTGTTTACAGTGCCCTACTTTTGTATTTTCCATCTGAGTCTTGCTGTTTCTTGAATTAAAATAAGTAACATCACTGTGCAGGACAGAGGTGTGAATGAATATGGGTATTTTATTACCTTTGTCTACTTCAAAAGTATAATTTCTGGGCAAGATTGGAATATTGCAGGGGTTGCAAGACTTCTGCTTCCAGCAAAGGCAAGAATGGCAATATTTGCCCAGATCAGATCAAGTGTTTTTGAAGGGCGTAAGGAAGACAAATGGAGTGTGTGTGCATTCATGGGCAAACACCCCCCAGCCATCAAAGCCCTCTCTATGGAGAGACAGATCTCAGTCCCCAAAAGAACTTTATCTTTTGCTTTTTTTTAATTTCTAAATTCTTGTCAAGATAAAAATTCTTTTGGCTCTTTGCACGTTATAGGGTATAGGTGTGGAGCTCCACTTTTCTTACCATTCACTGCTCACCTTTTGCTGAATTTTCTATTCCCATGACTTGTGGCTGATTTTTTTTCCTTGCTTACTGCCACAGGTAATGAGGTTGGAAGACTGGAAAATTGTATCCTTGTTCACAGGTATCTGCCAACACACCTTAACGCTTGAATATCTGCAGTGTTCTTGATCTAGCTTTGGTCAGTTAATGCCCAGAAAAAAAAAAAAACCCTGTTGAAAAAGCACCTGTTTTGACTATACTGGATAATGATTATGTGATTTTGGACTGGTTTGGTTTTGTACACAGCCAGTTAACAGGCTGATTAAGACCCTGGAGACTCACTATTAAAAGTTAATTTTAGATGTGGATGGTAAAGAGACTGTACCAGTAGCAAGATCTTAAATCTCAGGGAAGCAGCTTAATGGAGATTTAAAAGCCAGTTCCATCAGGTGGAACAGGAGAAAATGTTCAAATGGGCCAGCACAGAAAGGGCAGCAAGTCACAAATCCACTATGAGATCCAACTCCATCTCATAGCAGTGGTGCAAAAGTCTCTGCTTCCTCCCTCCAGTACAAACCTGCAGGAGAAATAATGTGTTGTTTCCAAAGGTGCTGTGTGAACATGTGCATTGATGAAATCATATAGGGTGCAGTGAAGTCTGCAAGAAACCAAAGTAGAATATAGTAATGTATTGAGTCTGAGGAATCTTTTAGAGAAAGAGAATGGAGTTCAGCAATAAAAACCAAAATGGATTAATGAAGTCGGATGGTTAGAAAGAACAAGGAAATAATTTACAGGTAGGATGAAGGAGTGAAGGGAAAACTGGCGGGGAAGTAGGACTCTTGCCAAATACTGAAAGGTATAAATTGGAGAGTTGAGGCAATTAACTGGAGAAGGTAATTTAGAAGATACATGTTCAGTGACAGAAGGAAATCTGGAAAGCATAAAAGGCTTAAAAGCATCAGATGTGGCAGTGTCTAGAGTGTGGCACATTTGGGATATGCTAAGTTGGAGAGGAAAGCTATTGCAGCAAAAGTGTGTGCAATTTTAGATGTACGGCGTTGGTGCATCATGGGGCAAAGAAGAGGTAATTACCTTATTGTTCTGGCAGAATCACACCTGCAATTCTGTGCCCAGCAGCAGGTGCCACATGTGTGAGTGATGGTGAAGACTGAGCAGAGGGGGAATTCACAGAAAAATAACAAAAATTTTAGGAGACTGAGGAAACTGTGCCTGGCTTTCTTCAGACATTCTCATAAACACATGGAGAGAATAAATACAAATGTTACGGAGTGCAGTTATTTTGAATGCTGCAAGTGCTTGTGGCTGGAAATCACGGCATAAAATATTATTTTGAAAATAAGTCTAATAAGGGAATCCCAAGAAAAAATTCTGGTATTGAGATTTTCGTTCTGTTCTAAATTTTAAACATGTCTGGGAAAGAGTAGCACATGTACTATTGGATTGTATAATCTGCATTGATGGAGGAAAGATATGATGACTGAGTGGAGCCTTTTTTTCCCTGATACCATTTGCTCAATGATACATTTCTCATTCAGCAGTGGTGAATTAGAAAGATGTACCTGCAGTCAAATGTTTGGGTTCGGAAAAAACCCTATGAGTGCCTTGATTTTTAGGCGCTAAACTTCCAGTACTTACATCTTAATTTTACATTCCCTAAAGAACTCAGGGTATCTGAGTTCCAAATTATTTCAGCAGGATCAGTAGGTGACTTGTGGCATGGGAAGTACCGGTTACAATGGACTTACATCCAGCTTCAGTGGTGACTTTCACACATGTTGGTGATTACTCTATGGTGCTACATATAGAATTTTTAAAAGAAAAAGAAGGAAAACTGAGACTCATAAAATGATTGCTTACACTTAACAGCTCAAATACAGAATAAAATCATGGAGAAAACTTGCCTTTTCCCATTTTAGCATCAGGGATTTCTTTTAGCAGCCACTTTTTTTGTGCCTGCTTAATTACCTCATTGAAAGACCATCAAGCAAGTACAGAAATTAATTTTCCCCGTCTTAAAGGCAATGCCCCTCTCCTTTTCCATTTTTTATTTTTTACTTATTGAAATACAGAATGCAGCAAAGTAACATTAAGAATCACCTTGTCAGTAATACAATCCAAGCCATAAAATGCCAATCAAGCCAATGTTTGTTCTGTTCTGTCCAGTTTCCACGAACGCTGTCAGGGTATTACGAGGATTGAGTGTCCTGTCTATTGCTATTATAGTTCCTGTTTTGTTTGCTTGCATTACTGTGATACCTGAGAGCCCTGGTCATGGAACAAAACTCTGCATACAAATGCACAACACAAGATGTATCTCCTCTCAATGTGTTTGTAGAAGCAGCCAAGAATCTCTCACTAGCCTCAAAAATCAGCAGAAAGGAAGAGAGAGAGTTCCCCCTGTCCCTGGGCACTGTATGTCCCTGAAAACAATCCCCACACCCGAGTGTTCCCACTTTTACCAAACAAAATCTCCTCATCAGTCCATGACTGTAATGAACTGAGATTGCAGAAGGCACACAGCCTACTCAGTGCTGCTGCTTCAGCATCACAGGTGCAGGGACAGGCACAGGGACAGAATTGGTTTTTGGGTCAGTTTTGGCAGGGAAGGCTGGGAGCTTAGGTGTGAAATTGAATGTAAACTGGCTACCCATCTGCTGTCAGAAAGCAAAGGAGAAATGTCTATTGGCATAGCTGCCCAAAAACATGTTAGAGGGGCTTGCAGAAGATGCATAACACTGGCATCTCCACCAGAAAAAAACATAATTTGTAGATTTCCTCATACACTACCACACTTCATAGCATAAGACCTGTCTCAGTAAGGAAGGCCTTGTACCACAGTGCCTTTCTAAATTAGGGCTGTGAGCATCAGACAGTGGCTGCTGAAGCATCACCTAGGAACATGAGATCTTGGTGAGGCTAATCCCACATAATCCTAGAACACAAATCAGATTCTCAGTTTATCCAAGGTAGCCGTTTTTCCCCTGAGGTTGACACATTATGTCATGTTTCCAAAAAGTGACTTTTTTTCCAGTCTTTGAAAAATGTTGATGTCTCACATGCTGCATGCAAACACATTGTTCAGAACGTCTTTCTGGAACATGTTCTTGGGATCTTCCATGCAAGCATATTCACGAGCTTAGTTGGCCATTGGCAGCTCTGTCCTCAGGTAAAGGTGAAGGGAGAGAGTTGAGTTATGTTATGCCTGTTTATGGATTGGAGAAAGACAACTGGTCTGGGTCTAGCAAACTTCATCAGCACAGCTGTCGTGTGCTGTTGCCAGGACCCCTCCTTGTCCCATGACAGATGGGTTTCTCCACCATGGCAGGCTGTATTTCTTTCCTTTCAGAGCTGTTTTGTGTGTAAACTCCAGCCCTACTGGATCTACTTTGTCCTTACTCATAGAAAGCAGGCAAGCATATGCAATCAGAGTATTGCCTAAAGGAATTTCAGGCTATAGGATGAAGCCTGAGCTTTGTCAGATGTTTTGGGATGAAAACATATATTCCTATATTATTTCTTAAATGTGTTTTCCATGTAGATATGGCTTTATCTCAGGCATCCTATGAAGTTTTTGTTCCATTTGCCCCATAGCACTGATAATAAAAGCTGCGTAATAATAGAGGAAGACCTGTGCGTTTCTATGGTCCCCCAATAGCTACTTGTTTTTGTTTTGATTTTCCAGGACTCACTAATTATTAAACCAACCTCACACTTAGAAAAAATAATGGAATTTCACACTTTATGTTTACAGATCAAAGGTTAATCTTTAAACCAAGGTTTGTTACCATTTGTTAAGCCTCTTGTTTTCTTAATATGACTGATTTCTTTCTGTTGTTGTTCAAAGGACACACCAGATAATTGATTAGGAAATAGCTTTCTTCTACAGCCAGTTTTATATTTTTATTTAGTCATTCTTACCATCGAGAGCCTTGCAAAAGCCTTGACTCACAGACTTTTTTGCTGCCACTTTTTGTTCTGCTGGTGCTGCCTCGCCTTCACTACAGATGACGCAAAGTCTACAGAAATAGCTTTCTGCTCTTGGATAGTCCCACCACTTCCCAAGTGTTCATTAAGAACAAAATTCATTCCATTCTTGTGAGTAAGGTGTGCAAGTAATATTATATGCTCTATTTCAGCATGAAAGAAACCATCCCGTGTTTTTACCATTGCTTTTCCTCAAGTTATCTGCAATGAATTAGCTGGTTGGTTAGCAATATACTGTACTGATTCTGGGCAGTCTCCCACGGTTTGTTGGTGAGGTTCAGCTCTTGTTGTTTTATCTACCTGATTAGAAATCTCCTACTAAAGAAAATCATAATGACAACTCACTCTGCCAGGCTTGAGAATTATCTTCAGGCTGTCTGAAATCAGCATGTAGATTTCAAATTTTCCTGGGGTTTTCCAAAGTGACTCTTTGAGCACCAGTGTGAGACTCTCTTGCTTGAGATGCTGTCACCTGGCCTGGGTACTCAGCACCATCTGAAACTCAGGCCCCTTTGATGAATCTCAGGATAGGTACCCCAAATTGATTTCATTCCTTGAAGGAAAGTTGCTACCCATCTGTTTAGTGCCTGCATGTGTATGTTGACTTTACACACAAATATACCTGTGTGTGTGTAAGTATGGATCAGTAGGTGTAGGCAGACACACACTTGCAGCATTTTGGAGCCATCCTGTTCATCTAACATGGGTGCTGTGGCACAGCTGCTTCTGGAGGGTGGGTGTTTATATGTTGAGGCCAAGGAGCCTGGGTAGTACTTTTAGCTCTGGCATCAGTCTGCCAGATGAGTTGGCTTGGACCTGTCTTTCTCCCACTGAGTTTTAGTTCCCCCCTTTATAACTTCTATCTGTGCACTTCTTTTTGATCTGCTGTTGAAATGTCATTATATGAAACTCAGTAATTGTTATCACTTAACTTTTTCCACTATATTTGCATGTGGATGGTTAGTCAATAAATCAGTCTGAAATTGATGATAAATAGTTACTGCTAGCTTATATTCCTGAGCACTGGAAAATGGCATATAGTTCAGGAGTTGTTAGAATATTGTAATGGGCAATTATTTGCTAATGCAGCTAAATCAAACACTCGTCTGACTTGTACTGAGGCTGAACTTGACATCAGCTGTAGGACTCCTCTCACCAAACTTCACATATGTCAGTGTCAATCTAGGCTGCTTCTGCAGATGAGAAAAGCCAAAAACCCTTGGGAGTACACTTCTTCCCTCCTTTTTTATGAATCTCATTTAGCAGTAAACTTATTTCAAGGTGATAAAAGAAACTGTATGAAACAAATACTGGACTGTATAAAGAAACATTAAAGGTTTGGTGAAGTGGCTTTGGTAGTTTGAAGAATGAGGTGTAAAGAGTCTTTTGATTTAATCTGTGGCTGAAGTAGGTTTCTCATCATAATTAAAGATATGATCTGTTGTCACAGGTACTTTCTAGCAGCTTTCCTAGAAAAAGCTAAGGTCCCGAAGAGTCTGAAGTGACCCACTTTAAAAACCGTTCTGCTTTTTTCAGTTTTAGTAATTTGTATGAAGCAAAATTCTGAAAAAATCAGAAATATCCATGTAAAGTTAGTGCTTATCTCTGCCCCTGTGACCTTACCTCACACTGCCAAGCAGAATCCCATGTCCCAGTGAAGAGGGAGAGGTGGCATTTGCATTTATGTTTTGAAATGGCCTGCTTATAGAATAAACTCTAAAGTGACCCTTTGATGAGGAGGAGATTTGAAGTACTCCATACACTTACAGTGACATTTGCTAGCATGTTGTAAGGAACTGGTCACCAGTCTTACTGAAATATTTTTTCTCAGTGGGATTCACACTGTTCTTGCACTCTTTGGCAGTTTGTACTCTTCGTTAATAAATAACAAGGTGATGATCGGTCATGTAGAATTCCTGTCCCTACTGAAATCCAAAGCAAAACTCACACAGAATTCAGCTTGAGAATCTTTTTATTTTATGCTCTCCTTTGCTTGTTTAAATACTCCTAATTTCCTTGTTGGAAATGGGCCATCTTTTTTACCAATGCTACCAACAGTACATTGTTTTTCTGTTCCTAAATCAAAGTATGTTTTCCTATTTCCAAGGAAGATATTTTTGCATTTATTAGCCATGACCCATCCATTTATTTCTGAAAGAACTGCATCTGTCATTAAGACCCAAGATGATCAAATGGATTGGGACAGATTTTGTACTAAGTTTATAATGACAGAGCCCTGGAGGTTGAAGACCAAGCCTACAGATTCTAGTGAAACTTCAGGTATACAAAACCTGAAGTTATACCATGCACTGAAATACAGTTGTTTGCCCATAGCAACCAAAACAGAATGCTCTCACCCCTAGCAAAAGGTCCTTCTACCTCCTAAGAATTTGTTCTATGAAAGTAATTATTTCTGAAAGCTGGAACTGAGAAGAATGGAGAAAGTTTTTAAGATAAAAGTGCCAGATGTGCTAAGTGGTCAGATAGGAACTGCTGGACATGGGGGATTCCCAAGGTTTGTCATCACTGAGATCCCGTGTATTGTCTAAGCCCATTCAGCAATTACTGGCAGATTGGCAGTTACGATGATAATATAAAAGATAGCAAGATCTTAAAAATTTGGGGGAATGGGTGTCCAAGATTTGTGTCACTGCTAACAAAAAATCTGCATCTCATTTGAGAACATAGCGTGTGGGTACAGCTGTCTCAGCCCCAGGAAAAGGTGTGACCTAAACACAGATATTAAGAGACAATATTACAATAATTTGGTTACAAGACAGAAAACTGCAATGAGACCACTTCATTCATTCCCATTCTCACAGGACGACTTCTGCGCATTGTATGTACAGAGGTGCAGATGTCTCACAGTTCCAAATGGACACAAGCAGCTTTGCCAAAAACATTCACACAGCTGTGTGAAGTGCAAAGGTCTACTCTACATTGGCCAGCAGAACTGTAGGTTTGTAAAGCAGATACCTCTGGAAGATTTGCAACTCCTTTCTGAACAATATCTGGTCACTGGTCAGTGTGTACAAGAGAGCAGAATGCCATCTTGAAAGAGCAGTTGGAAGGGAAATAAAAAAGGGAAAGGGGAAACAGGAGAAGTACAGTTTGAAAATAAACCTGAGAAGGGACCTCACCGGACTGTGGAACTTCTTGGCTAATAAGGCACTGACTTCAGTGGGTATGAGGCTATGACTGAATAATCACAGACTGATGAAGTTTGGAAGGGACCCCCAAAGGTCTCCAGTCTGACCTGAATCAAGCGGATTCCATTGGAGCAGATTACACAGGACCTTGACCAGGCTGGGTTCTGACACCTTTAAGGATGATGATTCTCTAGGTGCCTGTTTCAATGTCCAGCCATCTCCATGGTAAATTTCTTTCCCCACACATTGAGTAGGAATTTGATATTGTAACTTGCTTTCCTTATTGTACATTGCAATAAGACTCCCCTGTCAAGTCTTTTCTTCTTAAGAACAAATGTAGTTTTCTCAGCCTCTCATGTGTCCTGTGCTCTGGTCCCCTGACCAACTTGGTGGCCCTGCATTTGATTCACCTCAGTGTGTCCTTGTCTGTCTTGTACTAGGAGACCAAAGCCAGCCACAGTCCTCCAGGCATGGTCTCACAAACAGGAGTCCTTTGCCCTATCCTGCTGGCTACACTCCTGCTAATACAGACCAGCCTTTAACTGATCAGGGGCGCACTGCTGATGTACTCATTTATTTATGTTGAAATTCTGAGTTGGGACCCTTGGGGTTTTTTCTGCAAAATCAATTTTAAGGTAGCAAGTTTTTGTCCGGCTTGTCCTGCTGCATGGGCTTTTTCCATCCCAGACATGGGGCTTTCCATCTGACTTTGTTCTACTCCCTGGAGTTTCTCTTAGCCCAATTTTCCAGTCTGTCCAGCAGTGTATTGACTGTTTCCCTCAGTCTGGTGTTATGTGCAGACTTGCAGAGAGCGTAGAGGAACGGTATGCCAGAGTTCATTGAAATAGGTAACTTCTTCTCACTGAAAAGTCTTCACATCTTGTGAGCATGATGTGAGGAGTTGTAAGCACAAACAGCTTCATATTATGAGCTTATAAACAACTGGCAAAAATAACTCAAGGTCACTGCAGGTAGTTCCTTCCTGCAGAGTGAAGTCAGTACCACTTTATCATAAGTCTGTCACTGGATAGAGCATTGGAGGACAATTTCAAAAATCCTACACTTTGGACTGTGTTCCAGGATGGATCACACTTAAGTGTATGGACTGAGTGGGGGGAAATGGTGTATCATACATCTGGGACAGCTCAACTATCTGAGACAGTCTTTAACTGTAAAAGTAGATTTCACAATCTTAATATAGGAGAGAAGTTTATTTTCCTTTAGGTGGTCTCTCCATCAGATGATTTCCAGTCTGATGTCACAGCTGCATGATTTGTGCAATATGTCCAGACTATCCATTTTAGAGTTAACAGTTTCATTTTTGCTACCTGTTGGTTCTACTCACCAAGCTTTTAACCCTTGGGATGTTGCAAAAACTGCCACATTGTTCACCTACTGTATGTTCACAGCCACACTTCTCAGTATTTTCTTTCCCTTCGTGGAAGATTGTGGGAGCCCAGTAGCAATTCCCAAATCCCTGAAAAGTGATTAGCAATTATTGTTCTGTAAGTGCTTAATAGGGAGATTAAGACAGGCCACCAGGTGTTTACACAATAACACTCGGTGGTGTGGAAATTCAGCCCTCAGTGTTACAAGGCGTAAGGAGGGTAAATGCCTGCCCTTGGAGAAACCAGCAATTATTTTGATGCTTGTATTATACTTCATTTTCTCCAGTAGATTGTGAGGTTCTGTTATTTCTTAACTTTTCATTCCCAGATGGGGATTTGTCTGTGTTTATAGGAGCAGGATTGATCTGTAACCACGAGATCGGTTTCTGTTAAACATGTTTTTCTTGCACGATCAGTTGGCTGCAAAGCTGCATTTTTGGTCCATCTCTTTGTATCTAACATGGCATATTTGTATACAGAATCAATGGAAAGGAGCTATGCTTCACACTGAAGCTTTGAAATAAATGATAGTAAAATAGCTTAGGAACAGCACAAATGCTTTTCTGTAACAAATCGTATCATTCACAGTGTCTCTTTTTTTTTCTGTTTCAGGAGGTTGGAAGCATTATCGGAAAGGTCAGAAAATAACTTTATTTATATTCATGTCAAAATATTGTATATCCGTTCTCTTTTCCTTAGCCCAGGCTAACGGTTTTTTTTATGTTTCTTTAACAGAAAGGTGAGACAGTGAAGAAGATGAGGGAGGAGGTAAGACAAGCCTTGATGTCTTCACTTGCCTTCCTTTCCAGCGCAGAGAAGTGAGTTCAGCATGTGCAGACCGATGCTGCCATCAAGTGGGCAGATCGTTTAACATTCCCATTCTTTGCAAGCGGTGGGGTATAAATATGCTGTCCTAAATTAAACATTGTTGTTAATGTAACCTCCTTATCACCGCAGCAGTCTGGAGTCTTTCATTCCCATAGCGATGTGCCTGCTGCTGTCTTATCTCAGGAACAGCTCACCAGCATGATTCTGTGCATCAGACCCACTGTATCTTTTTATTAACATACCAATATCGGTCCTGCACATGGCTTGGCCTCCTGGTAGAGTTTCCAAAATCTGAAACCAAGCATGAGACTGATGCATGTCAAGTTTGAGGGTAGACACAAGCTTCAGTAATAGGCATGTATAGGAGCCAGACATGTATAAGCCAGAGCATCTCTCTGCCATGTCTTGGCAAAACCTTAGCTTTTCGTCATTTTGCAGCTGTGAGTAGGATGTGGGCAGGGTAGACCTGCACACCTGCTATTTGCATCCTTTGGAAAGGCTGAAGACACAAAAGGATTAAAATAGGGCACTGCATAAGCCTCAGCCTTCCCAGTGTCTGCAGGCTTCTTTCCCTGCCGTAGAGCAAGCTGTGCTGTCTTCAGAGGAGTGTGCTCAGGTGGAGGCTGCAGATCCACACTGGTCCTGCAACGCAGCACATCCTGCCTGGAGTTCCATGTAATTTTTCTGCTTTGAAGCAACTGCTAAAAGTATAAGTCAAAAGACAAATCCTACTGTTTAAAACTTTAGGAGTGCAGTGTATAGAGGATGCCTCAAGAAAAGTCAATTTGGCTCTAGTAAAGCTGCAGTACATTACTGTGTCAGCTTCTTTGTTGTTTTCTACTCTGATAGAAGGTCTGTGGCAGGGAAATATCAAAGTATTTTAGTAAAGAAAATTGCAGACATCCATCTTTAAATATACACAATAGGGATTTCATTGTCAGGCTGACTGAGTTCAGAACTCCTTTTTTGATGACAAGGGTCTTCACCCACGTTTTCACACATAAGTACATTTGCTAAGACTTAAAGAAAAAAAAGGTAAGAAAAAATATTTCCAGTGTACTAGGTAAACCTGACAGTTGATTAAACACATTTTAATTAATTATTAATTATGATTATCAGCAGATATCTGTGTATATAAATTGTATGCACAGAAGAGAAGCCATCATTGGAGAGTGCGCCTGACTTCTGAGTAAAACATCTTAGAGAATACCTATGACCTTGGTTTATCTTTCAAGATAAATATCAAATGTTCTTCTTCCAATCCTGGACACCTACTGTCATGAACATGTGCTCAGAAAAGGCTTTATTTATTTGGTGATTTTTTAAAATAGCGGAATTTTATGCATCTTTATATCAGCACAGGACTAAGAGGCTGTGTCTCCACATGATTATAACTCGGTCCCCCTTTAAATGACTGCCTTCTTTAAATGACTGCCTTCTTCAGTACTTCTTTAAAAGCAAATTGCAACTTTTTTTTTCTTGACTTCCCTGGCAGATGTGGCAGGGTGCATGCCATCTTTATGGTGTGAAATGTAACCCTGTCTTTGGGGAAATGTCAGAGACAATTCTGTCATTGGGGAAATGTCAGAGACAACTTTCAGGCCTAAAGAAATGTACAGAACCCTCAGTTCTGTGCCCAGGTTTGGGACAGCAAGATTTTTCTAGCAGTAGTGTTGAGCTTTGGTTTTTTTCTTGTTGTGTGTGTGTGCTTGTCATATGGGTAAACACAGTCTCTTGCTGTAGAGCAGCAGCGTGCTGTGGGTAAGGGCGGGGACACACGGTGTGGTGACCCTGCAGGCAAAGGGCCAAACAAACCAAGGCTGTCTCACATTTGCTTCAGGCCCTGATCCCCAAGAAGGTCAATGCCTGTGTGTGAGTTGAGGCTCCAGGGATTTGTTAGGCTGCATTAATACATCTCCATGACTGAAACCTTGGGGAATGTGTACGGTGGCTCTTACCTTGAACTGGATTTGATCATTATCTACACCAAGATCTTCTGAAATTTATATTTTTAAAAATATATAAGTATAAATTTATTAATCTATAAAACCTCTGTGGATTAGAGGTTTTCTCTGCACTGCACTGCTACAGTGACATAAAGAGTATACCTGAGAGCCAGCCTGGCTTCTCTACAAGGCTTCTGGTTTTCTCACTCCATCCGACAGGCTCCTTGCTTTATGGACACTTTACTGTTGCTGTTTCCTGTCCTACCACTACTCCGTTAAAGGGTTGCTCAGTGCATATTGACTGACTGCCTTCACATGAGGCACATCTACAAGGAGCCTTCTCCACAGTGCAAAGCAAGGCCCCAGTAGAGAGGCCAAGCCCCACCTTTGGTGCTCCAAACCAAAGAGCTGCATCATTCCTGGGAAATGCTGGTGCTTCCTGGAGACAACCACCTTCTCTTAAATTCTGCAGCTCCAGTCCTACTTAAGGTTAATCCTGCAAGAGGAAAGGGAAAAGACTTGATTATGCAATTATTTGCAACTTTGAGTTACAGAGGTGCTGTTTGCATACCACAAAGAAGGCTGCATGAGTATTTGCCCAGACGGAATCCGGCTTCCTGCAGCTACATGAATTTTTGGAATGTGATCAGTTTATGCTGAAATTATATAATGTTGGGGCTGCAGTTGTAGGGGAGGGAATTAGATGCCTCAAGGTATTCCTTCCCAAACTATATCCCTAATCCTACTTAGTTTGCTCCCTGGGAAGTATAACTTTGAAAAATATTTGTTCCTTTTGACAGAGTGGTGCTCGAATCAATATTTCAGAAGGCACTTGTCCAGAGAGAATTGTGACAATAACAGGCCCAACAGATGCAATTTTTAAAGCTTTTTCTATGATTGCACTAAAATTTGAAGAGGTAAGCAAATACTTTTTTTTCCTCTCTCTCTTCAAGTTGAAATACAAACACTGTTTGAATTTTCTCATGTTTGCTTTAATGTTAAATAGGATTTGTTTAATGTTCTATTTAATAGCAATGAAAGCGGTTATATTTTTATAAATGCTTTTGGCAGCAATGCTGAAGAAAAATAATGGGTCAATTTACAAGATGTTTGATCATTTCTTTTGCTTTTTGGATGCTTCAGGGAAAAGCAATTGCTTCTAGTAATGTGCGCTAATGGCAGGAAAAATGTCTTGGAAAAATTCTATTCCCATTGTGGGTTTGATTTGAAAAGAATAATTGCCTAACTTTTAACTCTGTTTTTATATGAACCCAGTTGGTATTGACGTATATGTTATATATGTCAAAATGAAAATATAACTCATTTAACTAGAAGAGTTTTATTTTAAAAACAAACTATATGATTACCAATTACCATATTTAAAGCTTGTCTTTTAAAACCAGTTAAAGTAAAGGCACTCAGACTAAGTAAGGCAAGAGCTCAATTCACTGTAGACTAATTGTTCTGTGCAGATATGTATCTAAATTGCTGAGATTTCCTTCAGTTTCATGGACCAGCTACAATTAGATATGGTCTATTACCATTTGAATGGGTAACCTCACAGAAAAGGCAGCAGAGTGCAGAACATGAACCTTGGTTATTCTGGAGAGGATTAAACTTTTGAAAATCATATGTCTAGTCCAGGCTTCTCTCCTGTCCTCTCTGGAGAGACAGATGCCCCTGCAGGAAGAAGTTTGCCTCCTCCTAAATGAAGAGCTTGCAGACAGGTGAACTGAATCACCTGCAGCTGAAGCAAAGGGCTGGGTCTCTCCAGAATGGATTAAACTAGAGGGATGTTAATCCTTTTCTTAAGAGTTCTTATTTCTCCAAGTCAGCAAGGTTAGTCTCTACATCTCCCCAGAGCACAGGGAGATGGTGGAATTGATGAGAATTGTCCACATGTGCCTTTATTTACCCATGGCAATTGTTCAAGTTTGGAGCAACAGAACCAGGTGAGAGCTCATAAGTCATCAGATGCAGTTGTCTTCTAGAATCAACTGTACGTCTTGAACTTGCAACTTCACAGCATGATCAAAAACTAGTTAGGTTGTTTTCTATTTCTGTTTCCTGATAATGGATCCACAACTTCAGGTCTCTGATAGTGAGACACCTTCTTTTCACTCCTCAGCTGTATTTATTCATGAATAAATGCAGTTTTGTTTCTGTGCCAGCACTGGCCATTAGTTTATATAATTCATGCCTTTCCATCCCTGAGGATTCCCCTTCCAGAAATATATTTAGAAACTGTTTTTATCCCCTCACACCCTTGCTTTTGCCAGAGAGAGTGATCCAAGCACAGTCTTTCAGAGGATGCATTCCCCACCCCTCTCATGACTCTAGTAGTCCCTTTTCACCTTTTTCCAGTTACATTTTATGTTAAATGTGTGCATTAATTGTGGACAGGTTGCAAATGAAGTTCTACAAAGGCTTATTTAATGACATTAACCGTCCTACTTATCATGCTATCATATCCCTGCCACTGCTGGAAATGCCTCACCTCCTACTAGTGTAATGCTTTGCATGCAGTCATGTTTTGCCTGGTGGGTGTCCCTGGCTCCTGCTCAGGTGTTTTCACCTCTTCGGTCTTGGCAAACATTCCTGTCAGGCTTCAGACAAATGCCCCTATTTTTTTTTTTTAGTACAGCAAATGTTAATCTCATTTGTATTTCTTCAGTCCTTCGTGGGTTTTCAGATCTTCCCGTGTGATATTCCAATCTTTCAATATGTTGATAAAACGTCTTCGTTTTGTGGTGTGGCACATTTTATAAGAAAGCTTGGGGGATGTTTTGCCAATTATGAATGAAATAATAAAGATTTTGAGGTTTAAGCCTGCAGAACCACACAAGTAATTCTGTCTTACCCAGTTTTAAAACATCCTATTGTCATCTCTTTCTTCTCTTCATCTCCTACCCATCATGGACCAACACCTGTTTCTGCTAGTTTAAGAGGTAGCTCAGTGTACAGTGCCATACCCTCCAGTCCAGATAGTCCTGGAGAGAGCAGTCTCTCTGCTCTGTACACGACAAATATGTTCCACATAGGGCCCTATCCTATAAAATGCTGAGGGAATCATTACCACAGATAATCCCTGCCAGTTCCCACCAAAATGAGTACCCAGTGGAAATAATGCTGCATTTTTCATAAAAACATCAAATGCTGCGCAGCATCAGATCCCCAGCCCACCACCCAATGCGACGTAGTCTTTGAAAGTGCTGTAGGTAGCAATAGGGAAAGATATCTGAAATTCAGGCTGGATTTTGTGCATATTTGCACTTGCAGATTTTAGAGGGTAATCTGGGCTCTTCATATGAGCATTAGCAAAGGAGTATTGGCACTCCCTGCAGATCAAGTACTGCTCTGAAATATCTGTATTTAGTTTTAACGTAATTGGTTTGTGGTATATTTAAAAGAACAGCAGTAAAGAAATATGCCTCATATAATCAGTTAGGTTTCCTATAAATCTTCCTGCCAATAAAATGATGTAACTGTAATGCTCTGGGGGCAAAATAAAGTGCTGTTTCAAAAATTACAAATTAGCTAGCTACCAAGCACTATTTTTCATGCATATCTTTTTGCTGGAGATTTCTTCAGACATTTAAAAAATTCAGTCTGGCTCTGGTTATTGCAGCTACATTGAAACAGAAGAAAAAAGATGCATGTGTGAGACTGCTGCTTTGAGGGGTTATTGTGGTATTTGTTATGAATGCCCACATGAAGACCTTAAACCCTTAATTTCAACCCTACAGCTGTATGCCTGGGGATAAGCAGGCCTAGGAAGACATGGAAATCCTGGAATGCTTTTCTCTCAGTATTAAAAATCTCAAAATGCGTCAGAGAGATAAAAAGATGAGAAAGGTTCTGTTCTTCTTGTGGTTGCTGTGTAGCCTTATATTACTCTGTTTTGACAACTTTCCTAATGAAATTTGATTTTCTAGCAGTCTTATGATGAATTTACAAGCTATTTACATAAATACCCAAAGTATTCACTGCAGAGGGGAAAGAGAGTTTTTAGGAAGTGGCAGTAACCCAGGCAGACCACTGGAACTGCAAGAGGGCATATTTTAGGGCAGTCATTTTTGGACTGGAGGCTGAGACCCAAGAAATGCAGCTGTAACATCACTGGTGAGTGGGGCAGCTCTAGCTTTGCTGCAACTCTGTATAATCCACTGAAAGCACATGTTACTTAAGCACTGAATTAACCAGCAGGCACAGCTTGGTAGTCAGACCTTCTCCAGATAAATAAGAAAAAGGTTTTTGGAATCCTTGTTCCTCTGCAGACATCTATGAAGAACTAGCTCAACTCTAGGAAGAAGGAGAAGAGAAAAGGAAGGTGATAAAAACAACCAGGATGATGCCTTTCTGACAAACATTAATTCTTGCCAGTACAACTGTGATCAGTCCTGTGGTGGTCATTTCCAAGTGAGGAGCAACCTCAAAGAATCCTCCCTTGCTGTGAGAATCGGCAAGTTTGACATTTCCTTTGAAACCATTAAAGAAGAATCTTGGTATGTTTTTTTCCTGGAGGTTTGGTAGATTTCTGAGCTGCCAGGTTAGCTTGCCTTGGGAAACTACATGCTACGACCCTGGGATGCCAAGTGCTGGGAATGCTGCTGGTTCTTCTGCACTTCCAGGCTCTCAGTTAGCCTGTCTTGGCTGAGGAGCAGCCCACCAAGCAAGGAGAAAGCCATGCAACATCCAGCTGTAGTGTCTGCCAGAGCCCTGAGGAAATGGATGCAGCACCACAGAAAGTAAGAGGTTAAAGAAACAGGAATCTCACAGTTTGAAAGATGACTATTCTGTGGGAAAGTCTCCAGCCATCCCTACTTGGAAGCCTGCAGTACTGAAGGGGACTTTTTTCTGTTCATTTCTCCTTTGTCATGTTTCTAAGCTGGAATAATTCCTGTATGCATTCCATGCTGTTGAGCCTGCATGTTTCGATTTTGCTCTTCTTAAATGATGAGATCAAAATAAAGAGAACAATGGCTTTCAGTTCTTGCAAAGTGCTTTTGAAGGCATGAATTTCAGTGAAGGGTTTGAGACCAGGCCACATATGAATGGAAATAAAGGACATTATTAGGGTTGTGCTGTGTGGCTGAAGGGAATTATTTACCTACATGTGCCTCCACCTGACACAAACATGATACAGTGAGGTGGCATCTTCCAGCTGAAAAATCAGCATAATTTTATCTCAGATATGTGGGTGCTGCAAAATTCTGTTATCCTTTTGGTTTTATTTTGGATTGCAATCTCTCACTGACACAACCACTAAACAGAATGTGAGTCACTACTGGCTGGCAGAGGAATGATTTGATAGCTGTCTTGTCACATGCAGCAATGCCTCATTCCGTTCAAGATTTTTTTTCTTCTCTCTTAAGCTAAGTAAGGTCATACATTTCTTGGGTGGAAGAATGCTGCCATCGCAACTGGGGAGGTACTGTAGGAATCAGTGCTGGTCTCACTGGGCTCCCACACTGGTTCAGTGAGATGTGCAGAGTTGCTTGAAGTGCCGAGCAGTTTTGTTGTTGGTTGGTTTTTATTATAATTTGGGGTCATGATTGCACAATATAGACACTTTTTTTTTTAAGAAGTGGTAGTCTTTATAAGCATAGGAAATCACATCAGTTCTCTCTGCTGGAACTTCTGTTGCATCATAAATGAGTTAATAGGAAATTCATGTTTTCTCATTCCTGTCCTAATCTTTTGGTAACATTTCTGTGAAGAGTGTAATAGCTGTGCCGTGCCACCTCACAGATGGATGAGAGAGTCTTCCCAGCTCATAGCTAGTGTTACCAAAACACTCTGAGATTCTCATGTGATGAGAATTGAGATTCTTATTTCAAGCGTTGCAGCCTGTGGCTTTTTATTTTTTGATCCTAAGTTCCCTCAAAGCATCTCATTGATCAGTGGGAAGATAAGCTTTATCTTTTCCTCTGTGATGAAGTTTTTAGAGGGATTGTTTTGTCTTGCCTACAAGATTTTGAACAAACAAAATATATTTAAAACAATATAAACCTTGCAACAAGTAGTATATTGAAGTGCTTATGGGAGTGCATAGTTTAGTCTCATTGGATAGTGGCATATACAGATACATGTTACATTACCTGGACACAGGCAATTGCTATTCTGCTGAGCTTTTTGTACTCTGGTTACATAACCATGATGGAAAAGATTTTAGAAATTGTGTAGTGCTACAAATATTTATGGACCTGCTGCAAAAGAGAAATTAAATCTAGAGGGCAGCAAAATACTTACCAAAATCAGATGATTTTCTCTGCTTCAGATTATTCACAGGTTGTCATTCCTTTTTTTAACCATTTTCTTTTGAATCAAATCTGAGAAGAAACTCTGTGAAATGTAAAGCCGTATTATACAGTGTAAATATTCTAACAGAGGTGGTGAAAAAGATACTAAAACAGACTGAGACAGGTTTTGGAAGCCTGTGAATCCAAAAGCCTCTTTGCCTTTTCCATCTGTTTTGGCTGGTCTAATGATAGACACCACCTCCTCCTCTTAGTCCTGCCCTCTGGTCCTGAGCATGGATCTTGCAACGCCAGACATCCAAAGGGTTCCTCTGGCACAAGCTGCGTTATGCTTACAGAGTATCACCAGCAGAGCTGTGATGGGCTTTCCTTACCACAAAAACAAGCCACAACTAGTTGCACACTCCCCAGGTCTCCACAGCCTGGGCGTTTGCTCTGAGCCCTTCAGTGCTCACCAGGAGTGACAAATCCCCCGCTAACACTGGCTGACACTGTGATTGCAGGACATAAACGCTTCGATGACAAACAGCACGGTGACAAGCAAACCGCCCGTAACACTGCGGCTCGTCGTCCCAGCAAGTCAGTGTGGATCCCTTATAGGAAAAGGAGGTTCCAAAATCAAAGAAATCAGGGAGGTAAGTCTTGGGATGTCTGCTGGGGACATTAGCTAGCTCAGCATCTTACTACAGTGTGCCCTGCCGGCATTAACCACTGCACTTTGCTGATCACACCAACATAAGCATGTGCTGAGTGAAAAACCTGGAAAAGTCTTGCTCTGGGAGAAGCAGTGACTCCAGCACAGCTGGACTTGTTCTTTCCTTGACACTAAAGACTAAGTGTGAAATAGAGAAACAGCTTACAATGTATAAATCTTTGATGCACAATTAAGCAAAGCAGCAGTGACAGAAATGACTCTTCAAGTTTCTCTTCAGGCACAGTCCCCACCCCAGCGATATTCAGGTGATCCCAAGTCAAAGAGTTGCAGCAGTTTCCGAATTAGTTACCACCCTTACAGCCAGGGAAAAGCCCACATAGCACTGGGCATTCCAGGCTAGTAGATCTACTTTTTAGAAAAGTGTGATTTTCGTGCTCCTTCCCTGTTTCTCCCTAATGTCACTGGGCCACAGGTGACCTGATTTGATGCATTCCAAACACATGCAAAAATTTTTTTTAGTCCAGACTTTAGCTAGAGGTATTCATTCAATGTGCTAGCAGACGCTTCTTTGTCTAACCAAAAAATACAAGAAGTACCATACAGTGCATGTTTTAACTCTTCCATGTGTGACTGTAACAATATAGCACATGCCAAGCCAAGGATCTGGTGTTTGTAATCACTCATGCAAGAAAATCAGTTATATAGAGAAAATCTGAATAGAACATTTCAGAAAAATGGATTGTTATTCTGGAGGAAGTGACAATATTCCTTCTAAATTTGCATTCATTCTAACATGGGATGAATTGTTGAATACTAAGATAACATGTTGATCCATTTTTTAAATTTGCCTATGTCAAAACAAAAGGCTTTTGACAGGCTCTACAAAGTTGAAACTCCTATTTTTTTAATCTAAATGTGGATTCAACACAGTAGGTTTTACGGAGCTCATAAGTTGATCTCTTAGTTGTGCTAAAATAGGAGCAGGCATGAGTGTGAACTATGTGCTGGTGAGTGTTTAGCTCTAGGTTTTACAGCTGTCCATACTTTGGATTTTATATTAAATATTGGTAACTTCATTCAGAACACTGTGGGAATATGCTTAGGACATAGGATTTTAAAGGTGAGGTTGGTCTGTTGTTTAAATGAAATGACTGAAATGATTATCCTGGTGAGCACAGTTTCAGAAGCAATTGCCTATAGTCTGGTACAAGGAAGTGAAAGGATAGTGTTTGGCCAAATAGGTGTTTTGATGAGGCTAATGTAGCGAGAAGTCACACTGCACATGTTCCTAAGCACAAGGGTAATGGACAAAATATTACTCATTTCTTGCTGACATATGACTAAAGTCAGAGAATAAACAAGATTAACACTGGGAGTAAATGCATAATTGACTCTGGTATTTGGCAGTCTCTTCTGCTGGATGTACGGATACCCAGGAATGCACGTTAAAAAGCAAATACCAGGAAAGAGGGGGAAAACAAGGAGCATCCTTTTGGTCTGATTTCTTCATCACACAACACAGTGAGCAGCAGTTGCACAAGGGATGGTCTTTTGTGTTCAGTCATGCACCCAGAAGCAACATGTAGGGCTGCGGTACTATTTTCGAGATAAGATTAGGAAAGAGAGGAAAAGGAAAGGACAAGGGATTGATCAAACTTTGGTGAAATTCCAAAGTCTGGTATAGGGCATGGAATTGATGCTTTGGCCTTAAACAAGACTAGTGAACAGAAGATGCAATCAGTTCATTAATCAGTCTTTGAAAAGAAGGATAACATGTTGTGTATAACCAACAGGAAAACAAATTAACTTCTTGCTGACTGACATGAAGTCAATGGTTACTGAAAATGCTTCTCTTTAAAAGCCCAAAATGCTGCATTGCAAACGCAGTCAGGAATAGACCTTTTTTGCAGTATGTTAAAAAGCTTAGTCAACATAAAAGTCAACAAAAAAAGAAAGGGTTTTTCTCTATTGACTGAAAAGGTCTTCTATGTTTGTGTAATAATGTCAAGGGTTGTTTGGGCCTCCTGTATTTTCTTCTTTCTTTGTTTTTGGTTTTTTTTTTTAACTAAGACACACTAGTGCCAAGATCAAATATGAAAAACAGAGCAAAAAACCCCCCAGAAGTGGCTCATTACCTTCTTGGGTTCATTAATATGCATCTATTTAATCAACACTAATTATGATTTAGAAGTGCTTCTGTACCATATAGCATAAGGCAGCCCCAAATTTCAACAAGAGACACAAGTAAGCCATCAGTAGATTAAAGAGCCATTTATCAGTAGATTAAAGACTCGTTTGATTAGCCGACCTTCTTCAATTATTGGGGTTCTTTTCCTTTTATTTTTTTATTATTGAAGAGTACTTCATTTAACCTTTTTCACATTTTAGTCAGCATTGCAACTGTCTGTCTTTGAGAGGGTTAATATGGTTCTCCTGAAATTCAGGTTGCAGTTGGATTCAGAAACAACTACTGAGGACTAACTGCCCTAGGGTGGTAGTGTTGGCAAACTGGCTTGAACAGGCAAATCCATGTCCAGGGTAGGAGTTTCCATACATGCTCTATCACATGTCCAGCAAAGGGTGCATCCCCTCCATCACGTCAGTGAATGTCTAGAGAGGTGTCCCTGCCTGCCTGGCAGTGACAGTCTCTTTGCTTTGTCTCTGCTGAAGTCCACAGGAGCCCAGGTTCAAGTGGCAGGGGACATGCTGCCCAACTCGACGGAGCGCGCTGTGACCATATCCGGCACTCCCGACGCCATCATCCAGTGTGTGAAGCAGATCTGCGTGGTGATGCTGGAGGTGAGCGGGCGTCCAGCGTGTCCCTTCTCACTCAGGAGATGTTCAAACACGTTATTAATAACTGTCAATTGCCATGGGTTCCCATGGGGCACTGCCTGCCCTTCCTGTGCCAGGGATTTCCAGAGGCTCTGTTAGACTCTGCTTTTCCTGGTGTTTGAGAGCCTCTCACCACAAGGTTTAGCAATCAAAGGCTGTCGTGACATCGTCAAACAACAACCAGGTCCAGCATGGAGTTTCAGTCATTCTGAGAAAAACATATTTCGTGCTGAAGCAGAATAGGGCAGAAAACATCCAGGTCTTGTTTAAAATAGAAATAATTCTGACCAGTCAGGACTTTTTGCTTCCTTATGGTCGGGTCATTGCATAAGACCAGAAAGTTTCATTTTGATGGCAGTTTTTTTAGCCCTTAGATTAAATGATACATAATAAATTTGTATAAAAATCTGGGCATTTTAACCCTTGCTGAAAATGCCCATAATTTCCAAACTATTGACCATTTTCAAAATTGTGCCCACATTTCCTGAAATGCCTTAACATGCTTAATGAAGCTTCATAGCTTCATCTGACGGTGGCAGTAATGAAACTACAGGTGTCATCATTGCCTGTTTTGGCCGTGCAGTTGGGTCCTCAGCTCTTTCCTCAAAGGCCAGACAGGAAGCCTATAGCTTGCTTTTGGTCTGATGGGATGGAGGGCAGGGTGGGCTGGAGTGGGTTATCTGCATGCCTTGTTGCCTGAGGTGACCAAGATAAAGAGTTGTCTTTTTAATACAAGCTCTGCTTCATTCTGCATTTTGACTGCTTTGTGTTTTTGTCTGCAGTCCCCACCCAAAGGTGCCACCATACCCTACCGTCCCAAACCTGCCTCTGCACCTATCATTTTTGCAGGTGGCCAGGTAAGAGCAGACACCATTTTGGCTTCAGCTGGAAACCACACCGTCCTGGCCCAGCCTCAGCCAGCGCCTGTTAGTTTTCAACTTTTACTCTTTCTTGCCTGGTATAGTATTGATGTGCTTTGTCTACTGTGTGTGCTTACAGTTTGCAGGACAGGAGAACACTGCATTGCAAACTTTACACAAAATTGTGACGATCTGGTATTTTGCCAAGATGTAACATTAACTTCTGTAATTAAGAAAAATTTGCCCTTCTGCAGATTGAGAGGTGTCCAGATCAGGAGCTCATCGGGTAAGGCAGCACTGCTTATTGTAGGGGTTGGGCGTTTTTTTTTCTTAACTTGCAGCTTCACTAGCAGTATAAGCTGTTTTGTCAATTTTCAGAGATGTTGAAACAGCAGGACATTTCTGCTCATGAAAAGCATATTTTTTGTCTCATAGCTTTCATACTTTTTGGGACCAAATAGTGCATTTTGCATTAAGTATTTACATACACATAATTTTCACTGCTCATAGTCCCTCAAGACCAAGTAGCAATGGAATTCCAAGGTGGCTTGAACTACTTACATGCAAGTGTAGACCTTCGCAACCATGGCATAGAACAGCCTGGTTGATAACACAAGAACAGCATTCCTTTTTTATGTAAGGCAATTTTGATGATTCCCTGTTCACCTTAAGCTATATCGGTCAGGGTTCTCATCTGCCTTTAAAAACTCACATGCAGTGTGGTTCTTCTGTGTCTTTTAGAAATGTCTGAAATGGGTCTGCAGCATGTGGCAGAGGTGTAGCAGGAATGTTCTGCCATCATGCATTGCAGGGGGAATGCAGCTTTCACTGAAGAGCCAGTGATGAACAGAGCTGATAAATACCCTAAAAACAGCATGGCAGGGTCACAAGGGGACCTGTGTAGCCACCAGGCTACGAGCAGTGGTGTGGGAGTGAGGTGCCGCAAGCCCTGCCCTACTCAAGGGGAAATCGACCCCATAAACCCAGCCTAGAGGAAGGCAGACACCTCTCTACTCAGGATTAACATATGTAAAGTCTCTCTGGCAGTAAGGCACGCCCACCCAGCTAAATCTTTTCCCCAACGTGATGCCAAGGCCTCTTTTTAAGCAATTACCCAATTATTCACATGCATGGTGGAACATCTGCAGTCAGGCCCCTCTCCCACCCCATCAGCCCCTCCCAGGTCATCACCCTGTCACAGGGTGTGGGCTGATGGCACAGGCTATGTCCCACCTCAGGCAGTTTGGAGATCATATGAGAAGCTAGACATGGAGTTCCTGGTGGGGCTGAGGGTCTAAGGTGCTGCTGGCATGGTTGGTGTGATGACCCATGCCACCACACTCTGCTGGTGTATAAGGAAGCTCCTGCACTTGTCAAGCTGACACCAGAATGCTTCTGACAGCCCTTATCATGAACTTTCTCTGAATTTTTTTTGTCTCTGAGTTTTACCTTCTACTCTTCAATGATACTTTGTGAGGTATATCCAGATTTTCATAACCTGGATGTAGTAGCTTTCATCATGTTCGAGCCTACTACTCCTAGCTGTTGTCATCAGAATAAGAAATCTGTTTTCTTAGTGACCAAAGTTGAATTGAAATGCAAAATAATTTGCCAGAAATTGATCTATGACTGAAAGTTCAGAATAATTTATTCAATTTATGTAAGTTTACACTGCAGTGCTTTCCTTTAAGAAATATGTGTGCGTATAAAAATATATATATATATGCAGCAGCCCATTCTACCAGTGTTGGAATTGCCGCTGCCTTCAAAGACTGTCTCCGTATATCATTATTCAAAAGTATTGAAACTGTTTGCTAGAGTACATTGAGCAGTTTGTATAAATAATTGAAAGTGTCCTATTTTCAGGTTTAATAGCTCTTGTCATCTTCAGTTCTATCAGTTAAAAAAGTGTTCTCACTTTTCTAATGCTGCCTTGTTGATGTGAGAACAAGTGTAAGAGGCAGATACCTTCTGTGTGCTTTGAATTTGTGTGTGCTCTGACTAAGCAGACTTTTTAAGAAAATGCTTAAGGTGTGTTTGGATATCAATATGGAAAGACACTTACGCCAGGTTTCATAAGTGGAAATTAATACCGAAAAGAAAAATTTATCAGCACTGTAGGTCCATTCAACCTTTCATCTAAGCTATCAGAAGTTACTTTTCTATTCTAAATTACATCATGGTTATCTTGAAAGGTTTTGGTTTGTTTAACACTTAGTAAAATAAGTAACGTTAGCAAAATATAAACTCTAGTTTTCCTTAACAAGTTGGGGTTCTTCCACTTTAAGTATTGCTTTTAATTCTCTTGTGCTTCTTTGATACTGCATTGCATAACAAAACTAAAAGGAAACTGAACACTGCCCTCCTCTGCCCCTTACTGTTACTTAGCACGTGCAGTGGTTAAGTTGGAAATTTCTGCCTCATGTGCTACATTGGTGTTTAAATGGGTACTCAGAGGGTGCAGCTTTGCTTTATGTCTCTTACCAGTATGATGGTCTAAATTGAGGAAGATGTGCAGACCAGGTCATCCCTGCTGTTACTTACGTCAGTAGGAAAGTTGCCCTGGGCTTTGATGGAAGCAGATCCATAGCCCATGTGCTCAGTGGGACATTACAGGACAGATGTCTCAGTACCCTCTAATCAGGCTTGTGCTTAGCAAGCTCAAGCCCTCAGCCCCAAAAACACATTATTCCCCTGACAAAGGGTAAAGCAGACAGAGACTTTTTTCTCAAGTTAAATCAATCAAATGACCTTTTGGCAGTCTAAGAAATTAAAACTTTTATTTCTATTTTTTTGTCTTTTTTCTTTTTCTTTTTTTTTTTTTTACTGGGAAAGAAAATTCAAGGCCCATCTTGTCCATTCAGGTTTGATGGTTTTCATGAACTACCAAGCAACCAAGTAAACCTGGTCCAAGCACTGAATGTTCATTATTTTTGTTGCTTCTCCAGTTTGTTTGCTTCCTTGTATGTACACGTGGAAGTATGAGGGAGCAGAACAATGAGGGAAGGGGTGACTTTTGTTAAATTTGCTGGTGACTTCTTTGTGATGGCTTCTTGTTGGTTTGCAGACCACTGCTTGGAAAACAGCCCTGTAAAAGATGTTCTCTCAGCTGGGTTTGAAGTACAGCTGAGACCAGAAAGGACACTTGTGATCTGGTACAGAGGCTCAGACACCAAAGTGTGGTTTCCAAACCCAGTCTTTGCTCATGGACCCAGCTGTAACCTTCCTGAAGCTGCTCCTGTGCTTGGCTGAGCACAGAGCCCCCACTCAGATTGTCCTCCTTTGGTAAAACAGTTAAACAAGTTTTGCTTGCTTGAATACATTCCTTTAGACCCAGTGATGGCAGCAATCATTTGTTTTTGTGAACTGGAACCTGTTCCTGTGATATATAACCCATCGGTGATGCCCATCCCCTATAGATGCATGTGAATACATTTGCCCATGAGCCTCCCACTGAGCCTGGTGCACACACTTCTCCCTGAAAACTGCTCATGTGCATAATGTTTGCCAAATTACAGCCTGGCTTTATAACTAATTTAAAAACTAAATGAAATGTTTCTTCTCCAGAAGGGAAATTCTGCTTCAGAAATGTGTATCACGCAGTTGAGACATTAAAGGTTTTAATATCCGAACTCCATTAAATGAATTGTTTTATCACTTGCAGAGGATTCATTACTTTCTAAGAGGCCTTTTGTCAAATAAGGATTTTGCAAACTAAGCTAATCAGCTCTGTTCCTAATTCTCCCACTACAAATATTTATGTTATAATTTGTCCTTCTGCTTTCCTGCCTGTCTAAGCACAAGCACATTAAATTTTTTCTGCCATTCCTTTCATATGTAATAGAAAATCATAAACTCTGTAGTTTGTTTTTTGTAGGCCGCTGCAGAGATTTGAACAGGACCAGCAGGAGAGACAAAGGGCTCTGCTGACTGGTGCCAGACACGCCACCATATCCCTCCTCACTCGTGCTTTTTTGCCCCCACACCTCACCCCAGTGCTGCCAGAAATGATGCCAGAAACTACATCCCTTGCACTGCTCTTGTGGTGCAGACTGGCTGGATTTGGAGGGAGGATATTTGGCTTGTTGTGAACGATGAGACCGCCCACCATGCAGGGGGTCTCCACGATGCTCCTGTCTCCAAACTGGCCTGCTGGCCCTGTGCCCAGGCACTGCAGGACAGGCTGCCATTGTGCTCAGATACCCACTGTCATGGCAGCCTGGTTCTGAGCCCATGAGGTGCCCCAGGGCACACCGTTGCTGGCACTTGACATCTGTGGTTGTCAGCAGCCAGAAGAGGTGTCTCAAAGCTGGCTGGTATGTGGCCCTGCACACAGGTGGCAGTCAGGAGCTGGAGGACAGGGCAGGGCATCCCCTGAGCAGGTCTGTCCCCTCCTCACTGTGCCCCTTGCTGCTGTGGCGTCATCATCTCCCTGCAGGCATTGGTGTCACTGGGCAGATGGAGTGGCAGGGAGGGAAAGTGGCCACCCTCTGTGCTCCTTGACTCCCTCAGTGTCCTCAGGTCTGGTCCCAGCAGACAGAGCTGGACTAAAGAGAGGTCCTGTGGGCCGAGATAATCAGAGCTTGGGCAGTGGCATTTGGCATCCTCTGCTTGCAAGGCGTACATGGGTGGCCTGACAGAGACCTTTCTGTATTGTGCCCAGGGTTATCAAGCAGCACAAGACAATTAAACCTCATTCAGCATGGAAAGCAATGTAGGTGGAATTTCTCGGGGGATTCAGGAGAAGCTTTTCTGATGAGAACAGAAATGCTGCTTGTCCCACCTGACTGACCTGTGTCTTAACTGTGCTTGTTGTTTCCAGGCGTTCACGATTCAGGGGCAGTATGCCATCCCTCATCCAGACGTGAGTCCAGCACATGTAAATTACTCCCTTTTTGTTCCTCTCCCTCTTATTTGTTCTGGGCAGCATTTGCTTTCTACAGTTAGCAATAAAGACACGGCCTAAGGACACCTTTCCTGACCAACACACTGTATAGCCAAGTGTTAGCCCAGCTGCATCTCTCACCTTATGTAATAATTGCTAGAAAGTACAATGGCCCAGAAACAAATGACAGTTATCTTGGTCTTTTTTGCATGTGATATATTTGAGTTCTTTTAATATGTAATTCTACGGTAATTAGTTAATATTAACAGTAGCCATTACATGTAATAACAGTAGAGATGTCATTTATAACCAGTTTGGTTTTTTTTTCTCTACGGTAGATTAGAATGAATGATTAAACCTTTTATTTTTCAATATAATTTTAATTAATCCAGTTTTAGAACACATAAGATGGTTTCTCTGCTCTGAAATAATTCCATTTGATTGGTTAGTTCTAATTTCCCATCCTGCCCTGCAGTTGACCAAGCTTCACCAGTTGGCTATGCAGCATCCCCCCTTTACTCCCCTTGGGCAGACCACCCCTGGTTTCCCTGGTACGTACCCATGACCCCCTGGGGATGTCCTTCTTCTTAACAGCTTTGTTTCCCGTGGTCATTACATCATTTTAATAATAAATGTGGTCAATGACCAGCAATCCTTCTGTTTTTACACATTAATCTCTCTTCTTGCCTCCCGTACCTCTGTTACTGTTCCTTTCATCATTACTAAAACATGCTTTGTTTGTTACTTTTATTAATCACATCTGCTTCATTTGTGGCTTGGCTAAAAGCCCTGAGTTTCTTCTGTTCAGTCCTTGCAAAGTTATTGTGGACCATACAGTATGTACCAGTTGGTTCCAAGGGAAGTGCTTGGACATGCTTCGTGTCCATGCTTAGGTAACATGGATCAGAGACAAGCAAACATGGGAAAACAGTTTGTACTCATGGCACAGGAACACCATTTAAAGAAACTATGGCATGCTGAAAGTTGAATTCTTGAGAGCCAAATGTCTTAAGAGCATCTGTAATCATTACTACTGGGACAAGTGTCTCACTTCCTGCTAGATAATGCAGACAGAGCTACAAAATGCAATGGAAATTTAGTTAAGGACTTAAAATTTGCTTCATACTTAATAAAGCTGAGGCTGAATTATTTATTCAAGAGTGAGAAGTCACTTAACCCTGCAAACAAACATTTTTACTGTGCTTCACAACATACATGCTTGGCATATTAAAACATCACAGAACAGAAGTGCATCTGTACTGGTACATGCTTTGTATGGCAAATAACATTTTATCACATACATCACGAATTCTGTGAGCAACTTGACTATTTGATATTCAATGTGAAATAAGTTTATGCAACTCATAATGGAATGTAAACATAAATAAAATGTAGGTGAGTCACTTTTTTGTAGAATATTTCTTTTTCGTGTATTCTAGTTGGAAATGAGTATTTTTGGCATGTCTTTACAGATAATACAATAAACACCAAAAAAAGAAAAGAAGAGAAAGATTCATGACATCGAAACATACTTTTGTTTCTTCGTGATGTATCTGATAAAATATCTACAAATAATACTAAATTGCCTTTCCTAGCTTTGTATTTTCCTTATTCTTGTGATTAACACCCTGCTCCTTAATCTTTTTCCTGGTTATATTTGTGAGATGTACGTTTCTGTAATGTTACTGTGTGTTAGAGCAGTAATTCCATTTTCCTGAGCATTTTCCTTTTGTCCACCCAATTTACAAACAAATGTATGCAGCTTAGAGTACTTTGTCCATTTCCCTTCCAAAATTATCCTTTCCAACATTTTTCAGCAACTAATCCCACATATAATTTCCAGATTTTCTTAGGTTAATTTCTTCGTCCTTACTTTAATTTTTTTTTGTTATTTTTCATAAATATGTATTTTGTTCTACTAAGTGTTCATTTGACATCCATTTTAATTTTCCATATTCTAGAACTCCTAGTAGACAGGTCCAATTTCAGCCATCCATTGATTTCTCAATTGATGTGTTTAGAACAAGCTCTGGAGATTATTTTTAGGGGAAACCCTTCATTTTCTAGAAGCTTTTTATGGTGACCCTGTGGAATCTCATGTGACATTTGTTGCTTTGGTGGGTTAAAGGTTAATTAAAATAAGACTCATTTAAAATTAGTCCAGCCCTCTGAGTTTTGCATCCTTTGCTTTCTTTTCTGTTTCACTAGCAGTTCTCTATTTTTCTTTGCTCCTTTCTTTTGTCTTTTTTTTTCCTCTCCTCTCTGTATGTTTCCTTCTTTAAAATTTCATTTGTTGTGTCTTGCCCTTCTTGCAAACAGCTGGCGTAACATTTTCCCCTCTGTCCCCTGAATAGGACTGGATGCCACTACTCCAACCAGTTCCCATGAACTTACTATTCCCAATGATGTAAGTGGACCAATAGTCCGTATCTCTTTCTCTTCTCTCACTCCTCTGCCACCAGAGGGGACACCTCTAATCTTTGGCTGATCTGTAAACACCAGCCCCAGAATAAACTGCACAGCACTCAGTCTGTTGGGGTGGGGTGCCAGGGGTTGATGAAATGCTGGATGGAAGCAGCAGGAGTGAATGCCCCCTCTCGTGCCCCATGGTGCCAGCGCCGTGGGGCTTCACTGGCTTCACAAAAGCCTGGGTTCCCAAAACTCACCTCTCAGGTGGCACTGGCACGGGTGGTCTCAGCAGAGGGGCCAAAGGAGTGGAAGAATGTGCAGCCCCGTGTGCTGTGTGTTGGGCTGGAGTCCTCTGTGCCCCTCTGCACTGAACCCCGCACTTACCCGAGACAGCATTTTTCCAGAGCAGAAAAGCTGCTTTGGTATGTAAAGGTGCAGTATAAGGGTTTATTTTAAAAACAAGGGCTAGAAACACTCCTGCTCCAACAACTCTGGGCCAGCTGTGATCGACAGGCCCAGTGTCCATGAGAAACATGGTGCTGAATCTTAAAACAGCTACTCAGAAGGCCCAACTGATACACTGGGCATCACATAAAAATGCCTTCCCCTTTTATTCAGTTTAATTGTAAACAGGGTTGGGGTCTTTTTTTTCAGTTTTCATTACAAAATGAGTCACTTGGAAAATGGAAGTTTTCCCTTCCAGTAAAAAAAAGCTTTCAAGCATGAGTGGGATCACAAATAGCAATTATATTATATTTAAGAGATACTTATAATATTGTGCAAGCCCTATTAAACTCAGTGGCAATGATTTACAGTAAGAAAAAGATACAGAATCACAAAGAAGTAGAGGTGTGAGTGCTGTGATTTCTTAAGCTTTCTGTTAAGTAAAAAATGCCCTGCTGATTTATCAGTTCCTGCTTTGCAACCCAATTCGGTTTATGTTAAGAATTTTTTAGGAGCACCCTCTTCATCCTTACAGCACAAGTTTCTTAATCTCACTTTCAGGCAAATGTTGTTCTTGCCATCAGAGATGTAAATCCAACATCACTTTCCTGACTTACCTTCTTTTGGGGTTCATAGCAGAGAAAGAGGGGGAAAATATTGGCCCTGGGTTCTGTAGTGCACTAGAAAATTTCTAAAAACCATCAGTTTCTCATCCCTGAGGTATGAAATGCCTCAGCTCAGCACTGTCAGTGAAAAACAAACACAAATCCGCACAATGCTTCTCATAAAAGGTTTTTATAGCCACACAGTGTGTGTCTTGCTGTTGTTGCTAAAGGAACAAAGCCAAGGCCAAAATGGGGTTAGGCTTAGGAAGAGCCTGCAGGGGCTCTGCAGGTGGTGGGAGGGACTCTGATGTTTGTATGGTGTCAAGGTGTGCATTAGAGGACCGAAAGGTTGGTGCTGCCCACCTGAGCTCTGTGTGTGCACCCAGGGCTGCAGAACAGAGGGAAGAACAGCCACTTGTCCTATCAGGAGCTGCTTGGGAATTTTGCAGGTGCCTTCTCTGGGGTCTCCCAGTGTGACCATGCATACTGGTGTCCCGTGTCCCCATCACAGCTGCACTAGGACTGCTCTCCAGGCAGTCCAGTGCCAAAAATGTATTTCTTTGTGTCAACAGTGGTGTGACCAGCAGGACCAGGGCAGTGATTGTCCCTCCATGCTTGACTCTGGTGAAGTCATACCTCAAATCCTGTGTTCAGTTTTGGGCTCTGCAGTTCAGGAAGGACTGAGGTGCTGGAGTCAGTCCAGAGAAGGGCATTGAAGCTGGTGAAGGGTCTGAGCACAAGTCCTGTGAAGAGCTGCTGATGGAGCAGGGGTTGTTTAGTCTGGAGAGAGGAGGCTCAGGAGGGACCTCATTGCTCCTTGTAACTACTTGAAAGGAGACTGTAGGCAGGTGGGAGTTGGTCTCTAATCCAAGTTAAGTGATAGGAAAAGAGGAAATGGCCTCAGGTTGTTGCACCAGGGGAGGTTTCAATTGGATATTAGGAGAAATTTCTTCACTGAAGGGGTGGTCAGACATTGGAATAGGCTGTCCAGGGAAGTGGTGGAATCATCATCCCTGGAAGTGTTGAAAAGAACATTGTGAATGTGGCACTTGAAGATTTGGTTTAGGGGTGAAACAATAGTGCTGGGTTAATCATTGGGCTCCATGATCTTAGAGGTCTTTTACATTCTTAATGATTCTAAGAGAAATAATGATATGAGGGAGATGGAGTGATATGAGTCAGAGAGGGTGGTAAGGCACCAGCACTATCAGTCGGATGCTGTGCATGGGGGGAGGTCAGGGTGGGAGAGGCAGCAGCAGATGTGCACCAAAGCCTGTGTGGGCAGTTGGGCTGGACTTTCCCAATAAGCATCTCCTAGTCCCAGTTTTGATGGGCAGGCTGTCAGTGTGGCACAGTGATTGTTTTTCTGGCTGAAGCTGAAGGAGGCTGCAGGCCCTGGCATGGAGCTGCAGTGCAGCCCTGAAGCTGCACATGGTTTGTCCCCTGCCTGCGCCAGCTCCAGGGATCCCCTGTGCTGCACAAGTTCCACAGCTTTCTTATCATATGTGCTTATCTGTGTAAAAGTCCAGCACACGTGAGAACATCACAAGACTTGCAAATACCTATGTGCTTTGTGGCTACCAGAGAAGTCAGTGTAGAACTACACGTGCTACAACCCACTTTTTAAAACCAAAATAATGATAAACACATAAAGCCAAAGTCTCAGTAAGAATCTGATGGAGAAAAATCAGATATAAAGATAATAACGAGCTGAGAGTTTAGCCTAGTCTACAGCAAACAGATATTAATAGCCATTTACAAATTATATAGCTTCATATTAAAATAAATTTTCCTCAGTCCCTCTGGCATTTAGGGAGTGACAGAATTTTTTTTTCTGTTATTAATAATTTCTGTGACAACATCATGCTGCTTTCTTCATACAATATGCTGACAATTGCAGTTAACCTGTTGCTCAATAACAAAAAGATACTGGAAAATAAAAAAAATATATGTTTTACAGAAAGTTATTTTCCACATGCTAAAAGCTGAGGCTTCCTCTCCAAATAATGAATTCAGAAGATTTGCCTTTCTAGCTTTTTTCATAACTTCTATGTAACTCCAAAAAGAGAACAAAGAGGACACTTCTGGTCCATTACAGAAGTCACTTTGATCCTTGTCTAGTATCTCATTTTGCTCCTCAAAACCTCTAACAGGGGCATTTGGTTGCCTTTCTTTCCTTGCTGGGATCTTGTCTGTCCTTCCACTGCTGCCCAAGTTACACAATATAAGTGTGTTTCACCTAAATCCCAGAATAAAATGGCATAAACAGGTCCTTAAAAGAATCTTAAAAGAAAGAAGAGATGGCATCCTTGGGTGTAGATAACAGATGTCTTAACATTTCAAAAGACAGTACCCCAAAATGTCCAGTGAGAGTAAATGAATGAACCAATAATAGGCAAAAGATCTGTCTCATTAAGAATTCGGCATACTTTGCATGTATGTGGAAGTAACTTACCCCTCAGAAAGCACCAAGAACATTTTAAGGCAGCTGTAAATCTGATCAGTATCCCATAGAAACAGAATTGTCAATCTATCCAAGATGGATATGGCAGACTTGAAGAACTGCCTTTATTTCCATGTGGTGCCTTAAATACTTCCCTGCAAATGACTGGAACCACATGTGCAAAATGTTCTCAGAGCAGCCCACCTGTTTTCTCAGTTTCCTGTATGACTTATTGCAAAGTCTTTGCAATTACTGTAGTCCAGATTTTGCATTGTCGTGGCAAGGAAATTTCATAACATTATTGTTGTTTTGTTCTAAAGAGATTACAGCATATTTAAGCATCTTTTTCCAGGCCCTGCTGCAAGTCTGTAATGAACTGTAATCCTGTCTCAAGAGATATTTCTCCCTATGGAGTACTCTGCCCCAGACCTTCTAGTTAAAAAACACAAAACAAACCAACCCAAACCTGAAACTAAGAGTTTCAGCCTGTATCTTTCTGAAAAGAGATTGAAGAGCCTCATTCATGATGAGCACCTGCTTGCTCAACTAATGCAGAGGCTTTGCCAAAGCAAATGGACTTGCTGTGTGTTGGCAGTGGGGAACCAAGGGGAACAGTGAGTACCTGTGGACAAGTGTGGTTACCCCCTCTGCTCCTGGCAGCAGATACCAAGTTGCAGAGGCTAATTCTTGGCCCTATTTACAAGCACTACATTGTAAGAAAATAAACTGATTCTTTTTTACCAGAGTTTAAAATCTCCGTGCTACTTCCTGTGGCAGTCAACGCTCTGCAGCATTGAACTCTTTTATTAGCCTCTGTCTGTGCTTTAGCATCACAGGAAAATTTTCTTTTTAAATAAATAAATAAATAA